>CM068966.1:79703904-79714415 GCA_035128595.1 Eptatretus atami
ACTTTGGCTCTGAATTTGGCAGATTTTACCAGTGTTGTCGCAACTGCGCATGTGCACTCACGGTCTTGCAATTGCTTCAGTCCGGCCGTCAAACAAAATTTAATATCATTCCAAATGGGAAACTTTCTGTTTTTGGAGATGTCATAATGTGCATGAAGAACTCATTTGATGTGTTAAAATACGGTGAACTTCCAATTCAATGGGGGTTTTTTGGGGGGTTCTTTTCTACATCTTTTAAAAGTTATATTTTATGTTAATTGAATATTTGAACACTCGAACACAAATTGCCTTTTTTTTCACTTCCAAAAGCTTTCAGTTTAGCAGTACTTGGGCCAAATTATACGTCGTCTCGACCAATCAAATGTGCAGTGTGCTCTGAGGGCGGAGTAACTGTAAGATTCATACAAAATGGTGCTGCCTTGCGATACATTGATGGAGCTAACTTCCTCCAAATATGTTTCTTTTGTGTATCTTATTTTTTAATCATAGAGGGTGGGTGGGTAGTTTCAGCTCTGGACTGTTCCATTTGACCCATCAGCTTCGTATATAGTTACCATCGTGCCCGTTCTTGAAGGTCCACAATCAATGCTAATTATAGATCGTGCTCGGAAATGCAAAGCAAGAGTTTCAAAAACCCTTCTCATGTCCTTTTTCTGAAGACTGTGGGGTAAGGTGTTCTATGAACTCTAGTTTAGATATAAGATTGACAGAAACCTTAAAATTGCAGATGACCGAACTCTCCCACACAGGTACAACAACAGGACTTACCGTGTTGATGACATCGAGTGGGACAGAAATCCACAGATGCTGTTCAAGAAGACCGATGGCTCAGAAATTTCGTATGTGGACTACTTCATGCAGGTTTGCATTCTGGCCTTTTCACCTTTTGAGTTTAATAGGATTCTGCATTGAGTGCAAGAGTTTGTGACTGATTACTGTGTGTGTTGGTGGTGTGATGAATTCAGCACTACAATCAGAGTGTGACCGACATGTCACAGCCTCTTCTCGTGAGCCGTGCACGCAGACGCAATCCTCAAGGTGGAGCGTCCACAGAGATGGTCCTTCACTTGCTTCCAGAGTTTTCCTTCCTCACTGGTTAGTGTTGCCGGCATCGAGGGTGGGTGGGTTGTTTTCCACAATACCAGCTTTCAGGCCATTTGGCCTCCAAGCTGGTATGGTGGAAGCCTATTGGTCTTGTATTGTTATTATTATTTTATTATGTTTTTTTTTTGAAAGTGAAAATGCCAGAATTGTTGGCGTTTATTATGATTATAATTATTAATATTACTATTAGGGTGGTCCTTATTCCTCAACTTCGGATTTTCTAAGCTCCAACCCCCGGGATTCATTGGAATAGTCGAGAAAACTCTCCTGGTGAACTTTTTTTCCAATCGGACAACATTTACCCCTCCCTCATCGACCTTGAAGTTTCACCTGAAAAAAAAAAAATTGTTAGGGGGGCGGTGAGAAGAACGAGTATTACACATTAACACAACACACAAATCGACGTATCACATCAAAAGAGAGTTGGACATTACAGGAGCGTTTTAAAGTTCAGCACAGGTCGATACGTCGTCGTTCTAATGTCAGCCGCCCCGAGAAACTGAGGCTAAACTTCAAGGTCGATGAGGGAGAGGTAAATATTGTTGGAATTTGAAATAAAAACACCAGAAGAGTTTTCTCGACTATTCCAACGAATTCTGGGGTTGGAGCTTAAAATAAATGAATTCGAAAATTTACCCCCTAACGAAGGACCACCCTGATATATATATATACACTCGTACGTTAACACTGTGTGTGTACCAAAGTTTGTTCATGGTGTTTAATATATATATTGTATATATACACAGGGTGGTCCTTCGTAAGGGGGTAAATTTTCGAATTCATTTATTTTAAGCTCCAACCCCGGAATTCGTTGGAATAGTCGAGAAAACTCTTCTGGTGTTTTTATTTCAAATTCCAACAACATTTACCTCTCCTCATCGCCTTGAAAGTTTAGCCTCAGTTTCTCAGGGCTGCTGACATTAGAACGACGACGTATCTACCTGTGCTGAACTTTAATACGCTCTTGTAATGTCCAATCGTCTCTTTTGATGTGATACGTCGATCTGTGTGTTTGTGTAATGTGTATTCTTCTCATTTCATTCTTCTCACCGCCCCCCTAACATTTTTTTTTTTTCAGGGTGAAACTTCAAGGTCGATGAGGGAGGGATAAATGTTGTCCGATTGGAAAAAAAAGTTCACCAGGAGAGTTTTCTCGACTATTCCAATGAATCCCGGGGGTTGGAGCTTAGAAAATCCGAAGTTGAGGAATAAGGACCACCCTAATTACTATCATTCTGTCAGGTTTTGTGACAGGTTTTACTCGGACACCGCAATTTTGATAAACTTAAACTTTCAGAGTTATTGGCAACAAAGTTGGTTGGTCAAGAAGCTTGGTGGCCATCTTTTATCTATGATTTTATTTTTATATTTCCAAAAATGAGTTGCATCTTCTCTCGAACCACTGAACAGATTAATAAGAGATTTCTGATACCATATCAATTGGAGCACACAATTAGCGAAGAGGTATCTCTGTTAAATATAATGGCTGCTGCATGTCCATCAAAATTGACCGTTTTGGACATTGGGAAGTTGATTGAGTAAACTGGTGTGTATACATTTCGATTGTAGGCTATGGTGATGTACATTTTAACATTTGGAACCAAGATGGTATCCATATTAACTTGGACATTAATGGCAATTTTTTTTCAAGTAAAAAAGATTTTTTTATTGGTCTGTGTTGGCATTTTCAAGAATGCTAAATTTGAATTCATCTCATGCTGCCATATTTCAACTCTAGGTGTTGTTCCTTTGGTCACTGCTAATTGCTTCCAATTCCAGTTTTCTTTTTGTACACAGAGGTCTTGGCTCATGGAAGAGCTAAGTGAGAGGGAGGAGTAGATTAACTTATTGAAAGAAGGGTTAAAGGAGAACCGGCAGGCACACCTTGCATTTGAGAGTGGGGGAGGGAGTGGCAGGGGTCAGCGAAGGCTTAAAAAAATCTTTTAAACATCACCACAAGGTGTCAATGGGTGGCTGGAGAGAGGGCTGTAAGATGACAGAGTTGGTTCCACAAAGAAGAGAAACGCGGTGAAGCAATGGGTGTGTTCAACTTCGAATTTGGAATAGTAACCAGGTGTAGGATGATGGAAGGATGCCTGCAACTTGGGTGGACTGAGGGGATGAGAGGGTGGGAGGGGTGACATCAAAAGTGAGGTGATATAACATTGACTTTGTCTTTAATGTACCTGAAATGAAGACCCCCTTTTGGGTGGCTGTTACCTCCTTGCAAAGGTGAAGGAGGTTGTGTTTTCACCCCTTTCTTGGCTGTTTGTCTGCTTGTGTAGAGGATATCTCAAAAAGTTGTGGACAGGTTTGGTGTGTAACAAGGCCGAAATGATTAGATTTTGGTGAAGATCCGGATCCGGATCCGAATACAATATTTTTTTACGTGATTCTTCACCATTGAGAGATAGGGCCAAAAACGATATATAGCACGATATCTCACAGTTGTGGACGGATTCGGATGGAAACTTGGTGGACATACTGGGTGTGTGACAAGGATGAATTTATTTGATTTTGGTGAAGATCCGAATCCGGATCTGGATACGAGAATTATTTAATTTTCAAAGTGATTCTTCACCATTGAGAGATTGGGCCAAAAACGATATAGTACTGTATTGCATGATATTTCAAAAATGTATTGGGCCCGATATGTTCTCGTGGATCAGGTATTACGTGGCAGAGGTTTGCGCTCCACCAAGTGCCCTTCTAGTTTATGGTATATTTTCGATTTAAATTCATTTGTTGTTTTCTTTACATCGGATCACATTTGTTCTCATTCCCTGTTTGTCACATACCCTGGGGCTTGTTAATGGTGAACCTGCATTTCATGCTTTGTGATTGTATTTTGTGGATCCGCCATCACAGGGTTGAGTGACAAGATTCGTTCGGATTACAATGTCATGCGAGAGTTGGCTCAGCACACTCGTGTGGACCCACAGCAGCGGTCAGCAGTTCTACAGCGCTTCATGGACTGCATCAACAGGTGAGGTATTTATAAAAGCAACTGAGACATTTGACGTGTAAAATATGACCTGCCTTTACGCTTTGCATGTTCCATACATGCCCGTTGGTTCCCTTTCCTTCCAACCTTCTTTCCTCCACACAAACTCATCACTTCCAACTGTCTCCTGTTTTCTCTTTAATTGTCCTTTCTTTTCAATTTTTAGCTCACCTGGACTTTAGTCCGGTGAGCTTATGCGATCGAACAGTGTCTGTAGGTGAGTGAGTCAGTCAAGAAGTCCGTAAGCACTTCAGTCATTATCGCTACAACCAAACACACAATTTTGATAAAACTTGACCACAACCTTCATCACCCGTGATTTCCCAAAGTTTGTTCACGGCATTAAAAAAGAATCAGTTTCTAAGGGGGTCTGTGAGTGGGGTTGGTTTTTAGTGATTGTTGCTCCTGATCCAGGTGAGCTTCAGAATGTACGGTCCAATTTTTGTCGTCATACACATTCACCTCCCACCATCTTCACCAAATCCTCCTTTTCATTAGTAATATGTAGACGCGGTCCCAAGATCAAACAAAACACAGCACTGTAATGTCTGCTTGTTTTATGCCCATCCTTACCGTGAACAGCTTGGCTGACAGGGTGGCCTAGAGGTATGCTCATTTGCCTGCAGGCTATCTTGCTTGCATTCAAATTCCGACCCAGTTATAAACTTCCGTCCTGGAATTTCACAGGCAGGGTGATTCATCAATGTGTGTGCTGTCCCTCGGATGGACGTTAAGTGGATGTCCCATCTGTTGGCATTAGTTGCTGGACGTTAAAGTTCGCATGGTGTCCTTCATGAAGATTAGGTGAGCTATCGCTGGCACCATCAACAAATTCCAAATTCCTGCCGGAGCCTACAGAGGACTTTGCATCAGTGGCGCAGCCCTGTGCTGCATACGAATGAAGAAGTGAATGACGTCACACATTTGGCCAAATAAAAAAATAAAAAAAAGTTTCATGCATCATTCCTAGATCTGACAGTTTCCTTCAGTCCTGACCTCTGTATAATGGTGACCATGAAGGCAGATGGCTTCTCAAAGTCTGCATTGTTACAAAGCAGCTTGCCAGGAAGCCACGAATGATCGTGCAGATTGTCTGAGGACACAGGTATGTTTGATGGCTGCTTATTTCCAAATTCGGTGCGATATCGTTTCTGTACTTCGCATCTCCCTCGCAGCCTTGGAAATGGAGTGAAAGGTCCTGGTGAGCCATCCATGATATTCGTGTCATGCACTTTGCATGAACCCCAAGTGCATCGTTTATTCGTGATTGTCAACTCTCCATTGTCTTTCGCATGGTCTCTTTCATAAATATGTATGTGGAAAAATTACAGGCCCAGACCGGGAATCGGGAATTCGAACCCAGGTCAGTAGGGTGAATATACTGATTCTGGCTCACTTTTCCCCATGTAAATGAATGGGGGATTTTCAGCGATTCATATTTTTTCCCTAAAAAGTAAACCCCCTTTTTATCCAAGGTATATTTGTTTGTCTCCCCTTTTAACCTCGGGGCATTCTATTCAAATAACCAATGCGACAAGATTAAGATTTGTTCAAGGAGCAAAATCGTAATGTGTTTGTTAAAGGTGATTCGAAAGAAATATCTGAAACATGTAAGCCTAGGGACACTCTTTTTCAAATAACCAATGCATATTGTTTAGCTCACTCATTGACCTATAAAGATTTGTTCATTCTCAAATTCCTTCAATAGTTTAATTTTCTTTGCACAATAATCCCATCTAAAATATTTAAAAATAAAACATTTGAATCTTATATTTTTTAAGATACCCCTTTTGTGCCATTACGAAATGATATACTTCTCTTAATGATCTCATCTGACCACCTCCTGAGCCACATATCATTTTGAGATTATAGTAAATTGTTTTTCCATTGTTCAATTGATAACCATCGAAGTTTTCAGTCCATTGAAGGATATTATTTTTTTCTTTACATCCTCTAACTTACTAGTTTTAAATGGATTCGCTTATTTGTTTTATTTACCTTTGTTTTCGTTATTTTTTCAATAAGACTTATTTGATATTTTTCACATTCATTATGTTTTCCATTTATATACCAAGACTGAGATTTCTCCACTCTTTAGTTTGATTAATGCTTGGTTTAACCATTTATATATTGTGAAAAAACGCGGCGGAGCCCTTAAAAAACCCTAACCCATCTTCCATTGTTAAAACACATCTATTCTATACACTCTTTCATACAATATCCATATGGAACACAATCTATTCCATTATCTAAAATAAATCTCTTATCATCAAAGGCTCCTAATGCCTTTTTACTTACTTCTTCACTATATATGTTATGTTTATAACTTCTTATTGTATTCATTTTCCTATATTCTTCTTTCTTACTCGTCAAACAATTATAATAATTTCTAAAAGTTATTGATTTCTTTATTACATATTTCTTTATTCCCTTTAACCTCTTATCAATCTGATCACCATACTTATAAGCATATGCCTTTGCTCTCAATCAATAAACTCACTCATTACTTTTCCACCAACTCATCTTAAACTTACCAATAACCTTTTCATTCTTTTTGGAAAATAACTCTTCTTCTTACTAAAATTACTTGTATCATATACTCCAATATTTTTCTTCATATCTTTATAAACATCATCAGTTTTTATATCTAGGATAAAACTATCAGTGTCCATATACAACAATGAAACATTTTCACCATACTCTTTCTTTAAGCCATTATACAAATAATCATACATCAATATCTTTGATAAATCAAGAACTGCTGTTCCAATATAATTGGTTTATCCATTACAATACTTTCCTTTTTCATATGAATAGCAGAAAAGTTCTCTGAAAAAACCTCTTCTCTCTTAAAACTTGGTTTATTTATCAATCTCGAAGCTTCTTTCCAAGATGTTGCAAATCTAATGTTTTGCCTGTTTCTAACATTCTCCATTGTCTTTCCAAAGACAGCATTATTCATCAATTTATAGAAATCCCCTTCAAATTTTACTTTTGTATTTGTTCTCATATCTGTATTGAATTTAATATACTTTTTCATCCAAGGACTTTGTTTAAATTTTAAAACTCTATGAATTTTAGCTACTCTCAATCCTTTCTCAAAAACTGTTTTAAGCTTCTCTGATGCAAAACATATCCTCTTTCATCATAGAATGTTGTTAATAACTTTTCTGTTGATTTGCTTTAATATTAAAACTTTTATGATAATCACTTAACCATTCTTTCTTTGGGGTTTCTTTCTCACATGCAAAAGGAAGGTCTTTATGCTTATTATGAAGATCACTCGGGTACCTCAAATCAACTTCAAAATAATAACCTTCTTCTTCCTCATTCAATTCCTCTTGAGAAGAAATAACAATATTCATCAAAGCCTTTTCATAATCCTTTTCTTCCACCCACTCTAATTTACCATAAGGCAGAGATTGAGACATTGCCCATCCATACAAATTATTAGCATCAAAATAACATCAAATAATTACTATCTTTTTCACTATCATAATTTGGAAGATATTTTATTATTTGCTTTAGCATATCTTTTTGAACATACTTGTGATATTCCACCTCTCTTAGACTTCTCAATCATCAAAAGCATATCTACATCACTGATTAAATCTAGATCTTGTTTTGTCATTTTCAACATTGCACTCCAAGCTAAACCAGGAGCTGTGAAATAGTGGGCAGGATCTAATCCATAACAATTTTTATTATGACAGAGTGATCTCAAAGCTTCAAACACATCAGCTAACAATAAAACATCTGTTTTTAGATACAAATCATGATATTCTCCAAGGTTCTTAATCTTAAATATTTCCAAATTTCTTGTGCGTGTTTATATTCTTTTATCACTTACTCCTTTTCATAAAGGTTATTATAGAAACTTTCTTTTGAAGGAATTTTGTGTTTCTTTAAATCTCATAAATGAATCCATACAATCATAAGGATAATTCCATTACTTGTAAGAATTTTCTCTTTACTTTGAATTTCATTCCTTGTTTGAATTTCCTCTCTAGTTAGAATTTCCTCTTTAATCAGAATTTCATCTTTAATCAGAATTTCCTCTTTAGTTAGAATTTCATTCATTGTTTGAATTTTCTTTATAATTAGAATTTCATCTTCAGTTAGAATTTCTTCATTAATTTCCTCATTAATTAGAATTTCCTCTTTACTTTGAATTCTCTCTTAATCTGAAATTTCCTCTTTAGTTAGAATTTCCTCTTTGGAAAGAATGAATTAAGATTTGGAAAAGACCCCGTGGAGCTTAGATTTGATGCTAGGTTGGCTGGTGGTGTTTCCCATAAACTTTGTAAGAATCTAGAAACCTAATACGAGTTATAGGTTTTGTGAATATCTTTTTGTAAATGAAATATACTTTTGACTTGTGTTGTTTATGGCAGAAATATTCCCTGGTGTTTTTGAAAGTTCATTTATAAATAGATGTGTATCATAGTTGGTGCTGTTGTGAAGAAAGACTGGAATAAAAGAAGGTAATTTATAATTAAGATTACAACAGGAATGAGCGGGACCTCTATATTTACCAGTAAGATGACAATGATCCCTAACTTTGAACTCCTCAATTTCCTCCTCACAAATATGACAGATATTGTTCTTTCTAAATTCTAATTTTTCTTCTTTGGTTAATTTCATCGGTTCATTTGTTTCTTTCATTAACTTAGTTAGTCTTATACAATCCTTTTCTAATCGTTTTACAAACTCTTGTGAAGCATTTTTTCCATTATAATGTTAAAGTTTATTATACTTTTCTCCAACAGATGATTTGATATAATAACAGAAACCACAAGGAATATGTTTTTGATATTTATTTGGATATGATTCTTTTGGATTAGGAGAAGCAGTATTTATCTTTTTAAGGATACACTCAAAATCAGCATATATCACAAATGGGTGCATGATAGATTTATTATAATCTTCAAAAGAAATCTTTTCACCAGGTTTAAGCATTGCAATTACAGCTGATTTATGATTACTACAATATTTTGAATGTTGTTCTAATCGTACTTTTTGTATGAAATGAATTGACATCGCTTACAAGGATATATTTTGTTTGCTGTTCTGAATACCTGAGAAGAGATTAATCTTGATAAATTATTGATGTATGTGTAATATGAATTCTTTCCAACACTAAAATATAAAAGATCAATGTGTGTTTCTTCATTTTTATAGTTGTTTGAAATTTTTAATATTTGACTTTGTTTGTATCCGTAATCCGTATACATTAATAGAAAGATTATCTTTTTCTCAAATTTAGGAATATCTGTTAGTGGCATTGGAATTTAAATTCTTTAATGTCCAAGGTATTCTCATATTTCATATTATTGTTTTACTCTTTCTGAATTACATTTTGGTGGATGTAAGTGAGCAAGAACAGACCAGAGAAAATTTATTATCATTGTTCTTAATATTAACAACTGCCTTCTTTAGTTTTATTTCTTTTGGTAATTCAATATAAGAAGAAGCTTTAAGAGGGTTTGATTTTAGAATGTTTATATCTAAAAAGATGATTTTTTAATGTTAAATCCACTCCCTACCACTGTATTATCAACATCCTCCTCCTGTCTTGATAGTTCTTCATAAACCCCACTATTCAAAAAATCTTGAAATGATGTTATAAAATAAAGATCTGTTCTCATATAAGGAGTTTGTTCTTCATCTTGTCTTTTCATATTCATTTTCACTCCCATATAAAACTTTAAAGTTTTCATTTCTTTTAATGTCTTTTTAATAACTTTTTCAACATCAGGTTTCACTATTTCAATTGATTCAGTTATTGATGATGGACCGGGTTCTCCAAATTGAAAAATCCTTATTTTCTTTGCCTTTAAATGCCCATCAGTGTTTTCAATACAATAGTCTCCCTTTACTTTAAACTCATTTTTCTTGTGTTTTTGTGATTCAAGATGTCTGTTATAACTACTCTTCAAAACATCCTTTGAGCAGATATCACAATGTTTTCTTTCCAACTCAAGAGGAGATATTTGATGAAATAGATTAAATGTGTGTTTGTTGGTTCGGAGGTGTTTTCTATAATGTTTATATTCGTGATTACAAACATCGCAGTACGTTGTATTCACCATATTTATATAATAAACTTTGCTTAAACTAAAATTTTCTTGATGAAAATTTCGTTTAATTTATAGTGAATCTGTGCTTAAAAACCATTTTATCCTCCAACTTTTTTCACTTAATAAATATAATGTTTCAAGACACAAAAGACAAGTTTCAATCAATCTCTTCATTTGTAAAGATACTGAGAAATATGTCAAGGATGTAAAATTGAACAAAGATAAATATAACAACTATTGGATAAAAACAATTATGGTGGATAAGATGAGTTCTTCAATTTCTTTCAATGGAAGGGCTTTTAGTATACCTGGTGAGAATCATT
>CM068966.1:79715415-79732006 GCA_035128595.1 Eptatretus atami
ATATTTAAGTAAAAATAACAGGTTATACAAAAGTATAGTTGATTCGGGCTGTGGTTCAAAAAAAATCAATTTTTCTCCGAAACACAAACTCGGAGGAGATTACAAAGTTTTATCAGAAGTAAATTTTACTAACTACTGGAATATGCCACTGAGCGAATATACATCTACCAGGGTTTCTTTCTTGTGGTGCCAGGCAACAACTTGGATAAAAGATTGATGAGGAGACAATCCTAATCCGGAGTACCTTATCAAGTTGATGGTGACCTCGTCTAATGCGATGAGTGACAGTGTGCAATGAGACACGATATTGATTATGGAACTCACAACTTTGGAAGAAAAGCTATGACAAGCCGATAGAAGAAAGTTGTTTATATGTGTCTCTGATACAAATCAAACCTGAGAGAAACAGTTTGATCGTTTCATCGTGAAGAAGATATCAGGCTAAATTGAAATTGGACTTGGAACATTCAAAAAATTATAGGCTTAATGATGTCATTAAGATTGCAAGAGCCAATTAGGCTGATGAATACATAAACCAATATCTCAAGTTCCTGTAGAAGAAGGTTTATTCTAAGGAAGTTTTGATTATACTCTGGTCGCGCTGATTTGATTGAATCATCAATGATCAAGGGACAAGTATGGCTTTAACCGTTATTGATCTTGATGAGTAGTTATGCCATGGATTTGTTCGGATTAATAAACAACACAGGTAAGTACTCTTTTAGATAGCTTTCAAAAGATATTATAAAAGTAAGAGAAACCTAAAATTGGGACTAGAGGGTAGAGAGTTTTTTATAACAAGGACATTTATGAAGTTTCTTAAAAAATAACAGTATTACTTATACAGAACCTTATGAAGGGAATGGCGTTATTAGTTGAACGTTTTAATCGTACCTTAAAAGACGAGACTATATAAAAATTCACGCAACTCGGTTCACAACAATATGGTTATCTTTTATCTCGGATATTGTAGGATAATTATATAACACGATTCACAGCGTGCACAATATGAAACATGCAGACAACATACAAAATATAAAATATGAAAAAGAATTAATCTCAGAATAACCTAAGTTCAAAGCTGGTGATATCTAACGAATTACAGTGGAAATCTCATTTTTGCAAAAGTTTCGTTAAACGTATGTGACGCACGTACTTTTAAAAATTGTTATTAATCGAACGGTTCTTGGAATTATAAGCATATATGTTTGGAAGGGGAGATTTTAGTTCATTTTATCGCAAGATATTAACAAACGAAAAGATAAATTGAAATTTTTGACTCCGCCCTTTTTGCCTCCACCCACACACCCACGCACATACACGAACACACGCACAAGCACCCATAGCACACGCAACGCACCACACACCACACGACACACATCACACAAGCTCGCACACACATCATATATTCACTATATTAGTGATTAGTTAATTAGTTCCCCACACATCAACATGTTATATTTAATTAAAAAATTCTCCAAACTACTCCAACAAGCTCACATCGACATCCATCCACCCATCTCTCCACACAGCTCACCACCCACACACGCCCCACCCACACAAGCCCTCCCACACAACCCACCCACATTAAAAGAACCTCCACACAAGCCCGCCACACACCAGCCGCGCCACACAAGCGCCACCCCCCTCATCCCCCTGTGCGCCCCACTTTGACCGCACACTTCCTCATCCACCCCCACCTTCCGCGCACACACGAGGGAGGGGTGGGGATTGAGGGAGTGATGGTCCTGGGGGCGCACTTCCCTGCTAATTGTCCCTTGATTCGTTTTTATAGTAATAACATAGATAATTGTAAGGAAAGCATTTATAATAATCAACATTATATTAAATATCAGTTGTAAAAATAGATGATATATCAGCATGTCTGTTCAAATGTCCTTGAGTGCCAGGTCGATTCCTGCAGACGATCTAACTTGTGCACCTTGTTCATCAGCAGTGGTTTAAACTGAAAAATAAAACAAAAAATGTATTAAAACTCAGGACACATATTGACAGACAGAGAAATTATAGAATGAACACAGAGACACACAGATATACATACACTCACTACCTGCACGTGCACGTGGTGTTTTCTCACCTTGAAGATGGATCTATTTCAAGATTATAGAGATCAAGGCATGTCTTCCAGTCGGGTACATGATTTCTTTTCTCTGCATTTCTCCTGAAATCGAAATCTCTGTGTACAAAATCAACATCTGTGCCAACATCGTGTAATTCGGATAATTCATTTTCAACATCGCGATCAACGACTTTGTTATTGGAGACATTTGTTGAAAACGAAAATAAATATATATTAGTCATACATTGATTTAATTAATTATCGTTGCTTTCATGGTGATTCTTAGAGGAAGAACAGCAAACAAACTTACGGATATTGATGATTCTCCTCTCAGACGAGAGAACAGTTCCGTTCAATGCGTTTTCTTCAATCAGGACAAAATGAGAAAAATTATAAAGCATTCCAGATGTGAGAGTCGACTTGTAAAATCCAAATTTAAGTGAAATGGTTATGACTACACTTGGAAATTTTTTTCAGGCGTGTTGTCCACACGGGAAATAACATTTCCGGCGAGCAGCTTTAGCGTGGGAATGCAGTGGCGATCATTCTCAAAACATTTTACCACATTTTTAAGCAATAAAAAAATGAAAATGCTTTGAATTGATTTTTGATAAACGTTACGTTTTAGGCCTGTTCGGTTCTGCATTCTAAAATATAACCACGAGGCCTTGTCTCTCACATAGAACTATCTTGCCTCATTTCACAGCACGAACTTGAAAACATTAAAAAAAACTTCCCATTCGTTGATCACCTTGAGTGAAGTAAGAGTCAGATGGAAAAGAAAATCATTCTGTTTTATCGCTAATGGTTTCGCGTCAGAGGTTCTCCAATAATTTTGGCACAAAAGGGGTTTCTTGAAAAATATAAAGATTCAAATGTTTTTTTTTAAATATTTAGATGGAATTATGTGCAAAGAAAAATAAACTATTGAAGAATTTGAGAATGAACACAAATTTTATTAGGCAAGAGGCAAACATATGCATTGGTTATTGAAAAAGAGTGGTCCGCTAGAGGGGCTACAGTTTCAGATATTTCTTCGATCACCTTTAAACAAACCACATTACATTTTGCCTCCTTGAACAAATCTTATCTTGTTCCTTAAATTCTGTCGGGCATTATTGAATAGAATGCCCGAGTAAAGGGGAGACACACAATAATACGCTTGCAGAAAAGGGGTCTTACTTTTTAGGGAAAAAATATGATCGCTGAAATCTGAAAATCCCCCATTCATTTACATGGGGAAAAGTGAGCCAGAATCAGTATATTCACCCTACTCAGGTCCTCTGGCAAACCGTACCAGTGCTCTGTCGTCTGAGCTATCTGGGCGACCCACCGGCTGAGCAACACAATTCTCCCACATGCATAAGTGCCTCTCTTTCCCCCACTGCTTCCAGGGCACTCACTGCCAACCACAGGAGCAGCTCAGGCCTGCTGGAGCATATGGTCTCTTTCGTGAAGAGTGGTTAAGCTATTGCCGACATCATGGCCAAATTCCTGACCTAATCTTCGCGGAGCTTCAGGCCTGGCCAGCCGGTTCATGAAAGACTTGGACCAAGCTTTCCACAGCCAACCACACAACGTGGAAAAAGTTGTGGTCGTTAAAGAAGAAGAAGAAGAAGATTTGCTCTTTGCAAATGTCCTTTTAATTGGAGTAAAATTACACTGCTCTTTCCTGATGTCCTTGTCCACATGACAAATGTCGCAGGAGCTTAATCTATATATTCATTGTTACACCCTGGGGTTCAGGGCTTTCCACAAGGGGAATCACTCGAGTGTTTCCCGAACACCCAGTCCTGAGGCCGCCGACCACAGATAACTCTGCAGTCCAACAGGCTGTAGTTCTTACACAGCTGTCACCTCTTGACTTGGACTCCTGGCCTTGCAGGGTTACGCTTCGGTGTTTCCACGATACCTTTCTATTGGCATGTCAACCTAACTAGAAGCCACCGCACCTAGTGGTGATCTGCCAAGTGGAAGAGATAGGGGTTGCACCGGCTAACAAGAGCAAATCAGGTGGGGTATAACTTCCTGTCTATACTTGTACACTGTCGGACCAATGAAGGAAAGGACAACCGAGACAGATTGGAAATAACAACCAACAATTATTTATTACACACACAAGCAATAGGTATTTATAAAAATAGGTATTTATAATCAAGAAAGGTATTTATATTAAAAATAAGAGATTTCTGATACCATATCAATTGGAGCACACAATTAGTGAAGAGGTATCTCTGTTAAATATAATGGCTGCTGCATGTCCATCAAAATTGATCATTTTTGTTTTGGACATTGGGAAGTTGATGGAGGTATTTATATAGGTATTTATAAGCAAGAAAGGAAAAGGCACATAAAAGCAGATTTAACCATAACACATATTCTTATACAATCTTATCTATCTATAATTCCAGGTGTGTGTGCCTGTGTGTGTGTGTGTGTGTGTGTGTGTGTGTGTGTGTGTGTGTGTGTGTGTGTTGTGTGCTGCGCGACCGACCGACCGACGACCGCACCGACCCGACCGACCGACCGACCGCTGTTTCTCGACAACCACTGGTCGATCTCATTGAAACTTGCCACATATATTGCTGGGGACCTGAGGATGTGCCTTTTCAAGTTTGATATTAATCGGACAAGTGCTTCCCAAGTTATGGCCATTTATTTACCAAACCAATGACAAGACACGTTGCGTGGCATGGCCGATGGGGAAGGGAAGCTCAGCCGCGTTCGCCATTACAGGTTACAACGTACGGACTTCCGGAGAGTGATGACTTCGTGTATTCTAATAATTTCTCGATTTCTTATGCGCTTTATAGATAAACACAATGGCCCAAGTTATGATCGTTTTCATATTAGACGGTGCATAAATTTCGGTAACATCAGAGTGCTAGTGTGCTCCGAACCAGGAAGTAAATTTTTTTTCTCTCTCTTCTCTTCTCTTTTTGTTTTTCCTTGCCACGCCATGCTGCGAAGAAGGTAAAATACGTTGGGCTAATTGAATAATTGGGTATTAAACTAAATTGCGAATAATCGTAACTGCGAATAATATGCCAACTTCCGGGCACGCACGTGCGGACACGCGAGAGCGAAGAAATGGCATGTGTGGTTGTTGTTTGTTGCTTGCGGTTTGAATATTTACTTATTTAATTTTTTTAATTTTTTTTTTTTTAATGCCGGTCACGTACTAGTTTAAACAAAGGACACATGGCCATCATTCAAACAGGGTAGAAGAAGACAAGAAAAAACTTGAGAAGAAAAGTAGGATCATTTCTTTTCTCCCTCGCCTCACACAGCCCAACGGGGCTGCGCCAGCCCAAATTGACTGCAGAACGGGGAAGATGGGCAGTGGAGTAGCTATGCGATGGGATGCGCAGCCGTGGCTGAGGTTTCCAGATATGCCAGCTTCAAGCAACTCCATTTCTGCTGAGCCCCCGTGTCCAGCAGCTCCCCACGAACCAAACCACGTTCTGAGCTTTCCACACTGCCTTTCTCAGCACTATGGGCTGTCTCCTCCTCGCAGGCCGAGCTTTTAGGACAAGGAGAAGCTCTTTGGTGACTCTGTCCTGTACACTTGCACTTCTGTCCCCTCCTCCACCTTCCTCTCATTCTGCACTCTGAACTGTCTACTCCTCACAGGACAAGCTTAGAGCTCCTTTCTGCTCCTCTCTGGATGAGCTTTTCGGGTAAGCTCTGATGTGACTTTGTCCCCTTCCTCTTCATATCACTTTCTCCAAAAGATGAGGACCAGCTATGAGCACCTTTTTTCTCACAGGATCTCGCCTTTTTCCTGTTTCCTCTTGTGCACTTCTGTCCCCTTCTTGATATAATTTTCTCCCATCTCGGCTCATGCAAGCCTCCTCATTGGTCTGCATTTGATGGGGTGGGTCCACAATGCAGCCTGTGGAGAATGCCACATCATTCTGTGGGAACTTTCAATGCAACCCCTGCCCCTCCCTTCACGTGCCCAAGGCTGCCACGACAGCCCCCGTTCCCTCCCTCACGCACAAGCGAGTCCTGTACAGTCCAGTCCTGCATTTACACAAAGACTAATGAAATGACTCATTCTTTGGTCACCTATGTGTCCATGTATTACTCTCCCCTTGGGGTAAGCGTTTCCCAAATACTAACAATATTTATGCCATTCTCTTCGTCTCGTCTCTGTTCTCTTCCTTCTGTCCTGTCTCTGTCTCTTGTCTCTGTCTCTGTCTCTGTCTCTCTCTTCTCTCTTCTCTGTCTCGCTCTCTCTCTGTCTCTCGTCTCTCGTCTCTCTCTCTCTCTCTCTCTCTCTGTCTCTGCTCTCTCTCTCTCTCTCTCTCTCTCCTCCCTCTCTCTCTCTCTCTCGTCTCTAAGTCTCTGTCTTGTGCTTTCTCGTCCTCGGCGGCAGGCCGGCTCGCTGCCCATCGCGCGGCCTCAGCGCCTCCGCGGCCCAATCGATGAGATTGCCGGGCGACGCCGCCATGCCGACGTCTGGATTCGCCGGTCGTCGAAATTTTGTGTTTCGGTCTCTATCTATCAGAACATCACGAACTGCTCGCTACCCACCACACGGAGACGAGGCACGCTGGAGAGAGAAGGTCACGCATCAAAGGAACAGGCGCGCCTTAAAAGGCAATATTGTGGAAGGAGAGAGTGGAGCAGAGAGAGAGAGACGGAGAGATGAGGAGAAGAGAGAGACAAGAGACGAGAGATGGAGAGAGGAGAGACAGAACAGAGCAGAGACAAGGACAGAGGACAGAGACAGAGACGAGACAGAGCAGAGACAGAGGACAGAGACGAGACAGACAAGACAGAGAGAGAAGAGAAGAGACAGAGACAGAGACAGAGAATGCTAAATATTACGTTTTGAGAACTTACCCCAAGGGGAGAGTAATACATGGACACATAGTGACCAAAGAATGAGTCATTTCATTAGTCTTTGTGTAAATGCAGGACTGGACTGTACAGGACTCGCTTGTGCTGAGGGAGGGAACGGGGCTGTCTGTGCAGCCTTGGGCACTGAAGGAGGCGGAGGGTTGCATTGAAAGTTCCCACAGAAGATGTGGCATTCTCCACAGGCTGCATTGTGGACCCACCCCATCAAATGCAGACCAATGAGGAGGCTTGCATAGCCGAGATGGGAAATTTATCAAGAAGGGGACAGAGTGCACAAGAGGAAACAGGAAAAAGGTGAGATCCTGTGAGAAAAAGGTGCTCATAGCTGGTCCTCATCTTTTGGAGAAAGTGATATGAAGAGGAAGGGACAAAGTCACATCAGAGCCTACCGAAAGCTCATCCAGAGAGGAGCAGAAAGGAGCTCTAAGCTTCCTGTGAGGGTAGACAGTTCAGAGTGCAGAATGAGAGGAAGGTGGAGAGGGGGACAGAAGTGCAAGGTTACAGGACAGAGTCACCAAAGAGCTTCTCCTTGTCCTAAAAGCTCGGCCTGCGAGGAGGAGACACCCCATAGTGCTGAGAAAGGCAGTGTGGAAAGCTCAGAACGTGGTTTGGTTCGTGGGAGCTGCTGGACACGGGGCTCAGCAGAATGGAGTTGCTTGAAGCTGGCAATCTGGAACCCAGCCACGGCTGCGCATCCCATCGCATAGCTACTCACTGCCATCTTCCCGTTCTGCAGTCAATTTGGGCTGCGCAGCCCCGTTGCTGTGTTAGAGGGAGGAGAAAGAAATGATCCTACTTTTCTTCTCAAGTTTTTCTTGTCTTCTTCTACCCTTTGAATGATGGCCATGTGTCCTTTTTTAAACTAGTACGTGCCCAAAAAAAAAAAAATTAAAAAAAATATAAGTAAATTATCAAACCGCAAGCAACAAACAACAACCACACATGCCTTTCTTCGCTCTCGCGTGTCCGCAACGTGCGTGCCCGGAAGTTGGCATATTTCGCGTTACGATTATTCGCAATTTAGTTTTAATACCCAATTATTCAATTAGCACCAACGTATTTTACCTTTTCGCAATGGCGTGGCAAGGAAAAAAAAAAGAGAAGAGAAGAGAAGAAAAATATTACTTCCTGGTCGGAGCACACTAGCACTCTGATGTTACCGAATTTATGCACCGTCTAATATGAAAACGATCATAACTTGGGCCATTGTGTTTATCTATAAATGCGCATAAGAAATCGAGAAATTATTAGAATACACGAAAGTCATCATCTCCGGAAGTCCGTACGTTGTAACTGTAATGGCGAACCGGCTGAGCTTCCCTTCCCCATCGGCCATGCCCACGCAACGTGTCTTGTCATTGGTTTGGTAAATAAATGGCCATAACTTGGGAAGCACTTGTCCGATAATATCAAACTTGAAAAGGCACATCCTCAGGTCCCCAGCATATATGTGCAAGTTTCAATGAGAT
Organism: Eptatretus atami; assembly: GCA_035128595.1. Lineage (NCBI taxonomy): Eukaryota > Metazoa > Chordata > Myxini > Myxiniformes > Myxinidae > Eptatretus > Eptatretus atami. The sequence continues at coordinate 79,723,834 of CM068966.1, forward strand.
CGGACCAGTGGTTGTCGAGAAACAAGCGGTCGGTCGTCTGGTTTCTCGGTCGGGTCGTCGGTCGCGCAACACCAACGCACAACACCACACGCACACACACACACACACACACAACACACACCATGGAATATAGATAGTAAGATTGTATAAGAATATGTGTTAGTGTATGTAAATCTGCTTTTATGTGCCTTTTCCTTTCTTGCTTAAAACCTATTATAATACCTCCATCAACTTCCAATGTCCAAAACAAAAATGATCAATTTGATGGACATGCAGCAGCCATTAATTTTAACAGAGATACCTCTTCACTAATTGTGTGCTCCAATTGATATGTATCAGAAATCTCTTTTTTAATATAAATACCTTTCTTGATTATAATACCATTTTTATAATACCTATTGCTTGTGTGTTGATAAATAATTGTTGGTTGTTATTTTCCAATCTGTCTCGGTTGTCCTTTCCTTCATTGGCCGACAGTGTACAGTAGACAGGAAGTTATACCCCACCTGATTTGCTCTTGTTAGCCGTGCAACCCCTATCTCTTCCACTTGGCAGATCACCACTAGTGCGGTGGCTTCTAGTTAGGTTGACATGCCAATAGAAAGTATCGTGGAAACACCGAAGCGTAACCCTGCAAGGCCAGGAGTCCAGTCAAGAGGTGACAGCTGTGTAAGAACAAGTACAGCTGTTGGACTGCAGAGTACTCTGTGGTCGGCGGCTCAGGACTGGGTGTTCGGGAAACACCGAGTGATTCCCCTTGTGGAAAGCCCTGAACCCCAGGGTGTAACAAAATAATATAGATTAGCTCCTGCGACATTTGTCATGTGGACAAGGACATCAGGAAAGAGCAGTGTAATAATTACTCCAATTAAAAGAAGCATTTGCAAAGAGCAACATCTTCATCTTTTCTATCTTAAACAACACCACAACAACTATTTCCACGTTGTTACCAAACCTGGTTGGCGCCTGTGGAATAGCTTCGTCACAAGATCTTTCATGAACCGGCTTGGCCAGGGCTGAGCGCCGCGAAGATTAGGTCAGGAATTGCGCCTGATGTCGCATCAGCATTGAACCACCTCTTCACGAAAGAGAACCATGCTCCCGCAGCGCACTGAGCTGCTCCTGGGGTTGGCCATGGTGCACCTGAAGACCGAGGTCAAAGCGCCCCCGCATCGGACGAAGCAGAGACAGAACCGGGGGAAAGAGAAGCCCAACGCGAGAATCAGGAACACATACAAAATCCGATCGCCCGACTGATGCCAAGACACCACTGTAGCTGCGGCCTGAGTAGGAGAATATGACTCTAAGACACGACTCGCCGCTCGGCAAGACATGAGCCCCAGCAACGACTCAAGTAACTTTCTCGCCTCCCATCTCTGGTTGTCATTCTCGCGCGGACAGAGTTCACCTATGCTGTCACAGACGGAAGGACCCCGCATGTCAACCTGAGCTAGCGGCCCCCTCTTGAACAAGACCCGCATGAGCTCATCCCTGATCGCTCGGATAACCCCAATGGCGCGCTAAACTGATTTGGAATGAGCGCATCTAACATCTGTAATTTTTCCCGCGCAGCCGCTCAAAGGCCCATAAAACGAACGCCAATCGTAGAGCACCAGAAACTGGGGATCGCGAGCATATGTCTTCACCTAAAAAGTCAAACAACACACCTTTTGCGAACCGCACAGTCACGCTCATTTCCAAATCGCACCCAGGAACCTTCAGTGTAAGTTGCTTGTTTAGATTCTTTCCGTCGCGTTTAAATAAATCCCCGCTAACTATCAACTTACAGCTGCGCAGATTCATCCGAATGTAACTGTATATATACCAAATACCCACCATTAAAGACAATCAAGAGAATTGATTCTACAGAGAGGAGCAAAATCTCAATGATAGACTATGAGAATCATAACACTATATTGATATAACTTCGAAAGCGAAATAATACTGGACGCTGAAACATGTAACTCCCTCGTCCTTATGGACAACAGCTATTTCAGGCCTTCCAAATTCATAACAATCAATGATCATGTGAATGCTATGAGAAAAATGGTTCATGTAGTCAGGTGAAACACTGAAGAATCCAAGCAGCGCTCATCTGTTAATCATAAAGTCGCTGCTTTCATACAGAACTTGAAAGATATAAAGTAAACAATTTGTCATCGGTTTCCGCACGTTGACCTCCTGCTTCCAATAGCTACTGATAAATCTTTTTCTGATGCACAGGTACAGAGTCAAAATGAGTGCACGCCCGCTACTCGATAATCCTGATATAAGTCAGATTGTATAAAATCCTGTAACCTAGGATTTGGCTCTCAATTGCTCTAGACTTATATTCTATATATCAGGCGAGAAGCCCCAACACCTTGCATTAGTATTGATTGCGACGTATACACCACATATGGAAACTTTGCATTTTTTCCCGGTCAAACATCCCCTAGCAGAAACAGAAGATAATTACTCCTAGAACATACCTCCCTCCTATAACTCTCCCCACCTCACTACCCTTCAGCTCCACTCGCACAAATATCCCAACTTATCACCGGTACTTTGCTCCCCACCATATTCTCACAACCTCTTTATATATTCCCCATTCAGCTGCGCTAAGCACGACTGGTATCGTGTCCTCTATGTATGGTTGTTAAGTGTTGCTGATGTGTGGTGTAAGGAAGGCCAGTTTTATTTGATAGGTGTTCATTCTAAGTATAATATTCGATTCATAATATAGTATGATAGAATTGTATAGAGTATTCCTCCCAGTATAATTTCGAATAGTATGAGTGACAAATGCGGCCTCATGGATATATTATAAATTGTAGTCACGCTAAGTTAAACCCACTGTTAATTGAGCGGCCGCACCAACGCCCTCAGCGACTATGATAAACACCTGAGATAGTCATGTCCTCAAAATAATCAGGTTCTAAGAGCATCTGTCTACTCATGAGTAATTGCGAATGTTTACACCCATGAGAAGATCAGTAGTACTGATTACCATTGGCCTTAGAGCAGAATATGTCGCCCACGCACAATTCCCAAGCTTAGCCACCCCTGACATGGGTCCTACGTCGCATAATCCCCCAAGCCAATAATCTTCATGGTGCTATGCGATCCCCCTATGGCCCGGAGATCTCAGTCAACTCATGGCCCTTCTCGTGCGCCGTCAGTACGGTTCTGTGGACAGAACGGAATCCCCGTGGAGACAAGGATCTCATATCCTCTGCCACAACCTAACTCCTGACTTGTGGCCTTGACATGGATCTATGTTATGGGTAATCGACCACTCACCAATTCGCGTCATTAGCAATTCCTTTAAGCGCCGCCGGTCTCCATAAAAAGTCAGTGTCTCCATCGATACACCCATACTCTTCTAGGACACGCTATTGCCGTTACATTGATCATTAAGTCTCTTCCCTGCCAGTCTCAGGTTTGTGCTGTCTCGACCTGGACTGGTTAGATCAGTGAACGTGAGGTCGACATTCATCGCAAGCCTGACAACGAACGTACGAGACATTTATGTTAGGCCAAATGGAATACTGTCTTCATTCACAAGACTCACTGACAGAGATAGAGCATCTTACAATCTTTCTAATATGACGTAAGGATAATGTATAAAGTTATTCGGTCGCTCTAAAGAAATCACAAATGAAAGCAAGTTCAGTCTGATAAGTAATATGCCCTGTCTCACTGGACATACCCGTAAGTAGTCTACAAATTATAGTTTTTGTTTTCTTACAACACCAACTGGAAATGTGAGTGGATTGTCGTGTGATGGCACGTAAGGAAGAGAAGTTTGAGAACGAGAGGAAAGCATAGTCTGGGCAGGGCTGAAGAAACCTCACAGTAACTGTTCCGCATGGGATGTGAAGAAAAGAATTATGGTACACCGAATGAGAGATCCTCGGAAATGTCTGAGCGTCATCAAGATGCGATAATCTGTAACTTCATCATTATACTAAAGAGAAAGGAGATTCCGAGACGGAGAAAAATATGTGTAAACACTGAATAGAGAACCATTGTAGTGTGATAGGATGATTCTCAAGTTGACATACCGATGAACGAAGACATTAGCCCTGTTAATACTGTCTCGCAGGAGAGTGTTGACAATAATTACAGAGTAGACGATGCTTGAATGAAAACCAATGTTTCCAAGTATCTAAAATTCTAAAAGGGTAGAAGAAAGATATCAGACAATGGGATATAACCCACACACGGTAGATTGATGCCCGATCTAACAAATCTTTCTTGAAATTTACTATGACGGCAGTGGACTGATTGGAAACAGGGAATAGGGAGAAAGGCAAATAGGAGACCACTTAGTATTAATTCTCGCACTTAAGAGGCAATATTGATCAGCAGAAACACCCACGATTCGGAGGATTGTTAGCACAATAAAGTGCCCGCCTGTGTGGCAAAGTGGCTGAGTAAGAATGCTTGAACTAAGTGTTGATAGTCAATTGCAATAACTGTACGCTTGTCTGCTGGAAAGGATGAGTTCAGCAAAGAATAGTTGGTGCACTAGCTGTAGTGTGAGCGTGCTACTCTGGCTGATCAATATGTGTAACCTGAGATCTAACACATTAATTTCGTATTTTGACTTTCATGCTTGTGATTAGGAAAATATAAACAACCATGCGCTTGAGTAGATGGAAACCCAGTAACTTCACGCAGAGTCTCATAGTATCCCTCGTGCATGCCGGAAATCTTAACCTACATTCCGAGGACTATACTATATACGACCATCAAATATCAGGACGTGATGCTGCTTGCCCAATAACATCACAATTACATGATGTGTATTACAAGAGTCAACGTCTTAATCAAATTTTATCACGATGACATCCATAATCAATTGTGCGACATTAAATTAATAAAGCGTTTCCTTACGACATCTATCTGCCATAAATATTTGATAAAAACTGAGATATATAAATAGCGAGACGTCGAAGAGCAACCAATTAGACGAAAAAAGTGCAGCCAACCCAACGACACCATCACCTCCATTATCCCAACCCCCACAAACCAACACAAAGGATCGTCCGGTGAATCCAGAATCAGGAAAGATTGATCAACTTGCATCGACTTGGGCAAAAGACTCGCAGTGGAATTTAACCTGAGATGAATTGGATGGTGATCAGTGTGGGATAGAGATTACAGAGATGCAAGGGTCAATTGTGGAGCGGAGTAGTCCACAACAGGAGAAAGGACTTGGGGAGTGGAGAGTAATAGATACGGGAAGAAAGCAGGCAGACACAAAATGCCAGGCAGCTGCAGGTAAGCAAATAGTTTATGTACTCTACGAGAGGAGGAGCAAATTACACTCCAAAACACACATAAGGTATTACAACATATAGAACTACAAGATTATAACAAGTGAGGGCAACACGATAGAATATGCCTGTGCGATCTGCACAGTTCAGGTCACCACAAAGACCTTCCAGGAAAAAGGATGCAAAAACAAAAATACGATCGCAAAGAGAGGCTGAGCGTAGGGCTACTCGAATGACATTCCCGGCTAGCTGAACTACAGCTATGCAGGAGCGGGCTGAAGCGAGACAGGGTTTATAATTACACTAGAAAACGGCAACGGGCAGTTACGAAGGAGAACTATATAGAGAAGAATTTAAAGATAACTGCAAGACAAGGTATACGATAAAAAATAAAGGCAGAAAGAATTATATAAATCCAAAGCAAGAGTCAGGACAAGTCGAACAGAACCAAACAGGAGGCCAGAGCTTAAGAAGTGAAGAAGAAGGAGAGTTGAAGAAATGACACGTGGGGAAGGGACTATATACTCAGACTAGACATAAGCATGGAGATGGCCGCAACCTGAAAAAAAGATACTAAAGTGGCGAAGAAGACTAAGAAAAGCACTAGATAAGCTTTACAAATCAACTAAATAGAATTAGATACACGTACCTGGAAAAGTTAGATGGAAGGCAAGACAGTAGGATTTGATAAGGACTTCAAGGAGCGCGAAGCATTGATGGATGAATTGTTGCATCTTACGCAAGTCGCATGAAACGGTGGTTTCTCGTCAAAGGAGTGATCTGAGTTCGACTAGTTTGCCGTTTTACTCAAAGGCCACTCGACGCAACCTTAGCCCCCTCCATAATACAAAGGAAAAACAACCAAAATAAAAAAGTCGAGAGCTAAACAGGGCCCAGTGGTAAAAAAACAAAAAAAAGATGCAGGACAAAAAACAGGTATTGAGAGCTGGAGATACCTCCCAACACAACGGAAAAAGTCCTCTCCTCCACAATAAGAGCACGACATCTATAGCGGGGTGCGCACAGCCAATCAATAATATATAATGAACTAATTACTGGGGCGAGGAGCACATCAATATAGTTGCGGGTGGGCGCCTACCATCTTCAAATTGAGTCGGAAAAATTCACATTAAATCATAAATTAATTCTCGGTTTGCAGATCCGAATCCAGAGGACTTCAACACAAAGAAAGAGTCGTGGAGAACAATATGCGTCCTGCACACACACCAAGAACACATGAGTGTCCACACAAGTTAGTCATCACGAATCGCGTCAGACACAAAGCTTATCATTGAAGTATGCACTTAGTTAAGGTACCGAGTGACGAACAGACAAACGCGAGAGCAGACAGGACCTAGACAGAAACAAAAACACGCCAGACAACAGACACAACGAAGTAGAAACATAGATTAGACATGCATGGTCAACCTCAATATCATATCAGCCTCTTAGGTTGGTTGAGAACTAAGAATTGGATGAGGCTTGACGTGGTGCAGGCAAATGCAGGGGCTTGATGGTCCTCCCCTGCGCTCAAAATTCCTTGTCCGTGAAACCATAACGAGGTAGGGAAACGCGCCTCGTTCTGCGCCATCGCACGATCTCCGGGGCGCACCGCAGCAGTTCTCTCCGGCACCGCGCCGCCGCGCATCCCGCAACCCTCCACGGAGAAGCTCACGACAGCATTAATGCACCCCACCTCGTCAATCTAGCTTTGCATACTCGGATCCAAGCATTAATGAACATAGAAGTGCGCAAACAAAGAGAGAATCCGCTAAAAGTACGTCGAGAGGGCTATGCCAAATGTGATAACGTTCATGTCTTCACAAAAACAGAAAGAAACCCCCATCCCATATATTAACATTAGAGTCAGCTGCGCAAAATCCTTAACGACGCGGGCGATCGCAGGAGGCGGAACTCACGAGCGCTGTCTAATTAGCCAGAGCGTCTCTCGCCCAGGCAACAGTTACGATATCGCGCACGCTAATGGACTTAATCCGTCGATTGACCCTCGGGTACCTTCGTGCCCTATCCGTCACCTGCGATCAGCAAGACTACTCGTAAGATTCACGAAACAGTAAAGGGAACCGCAGTGATTCGCTGTTGTGGAACAGAGATATAGCTAAAGCTAGTCTGGAGTGGCTGCTAAGAGGTACAAACACACAAAAAGGTGGGCATCGCCGGTAGGGATGGGCATTCAGAGAGTAGGTCTCATGTCCGCATGCGACATACCGAAAGTACGATCACACTCCATGCAATCATACGGTGCTTGCCGTGGACGGCCCCCCTCCCAATGAGGGAGGATCACCCGCCTTCCCTCGAACGAAGTACCACATATCCTACTACTGCTGTAAGCTCCAATTACAATCATAAAGGCACATCCCAAGAAGGACACACATGATATTCGTACAACGTTGTAAATGTGTCATGTCCGTAAGACAGAATCTGGAAAATGTAAATCGGGGTTTCGATTGTAACCCCAGACCCCGAGAGAATACCTCAAGAATTATGAAATCTATTGGATTACAATGGGAATGCGAAATGTAGGGCGGGGGGGAAAACACCGGATACGAGGGCTTTTCTCACCACCCAAAGTAACTTTATCCAGAAATGCGACCCACCAAAAGGTCCCGGAAGAGAGATAAAATTAATACTCATACTAAACACGGGAATTTCAGCTGCAAGCTTATGTGTCAAACCCACGGAGAGAAAAAAAAGGGAACCAGAAAATACACCCAACAATGAATATTTTAGTTCCAGGAGGGCAGAGATGAGCGAAACAGAACCCACTGGCCGGAGAGAGACTATCGTCACGCGCGGGAAAGGAATGTATGTCGCCAAGCGCACGGCGACAATATTACACCTTGCGACGTTGGGCCAGTGACTGAGTTAAGACACGAATACAGGCCCCA
>CM068966.1:79750034-79769093 GCA_035128595.1 Eptatretus atami
TTACATCGTCTCTCCCTATCAAATTTGCCGCCAGCACTGTCAGCATTGGGGATTGTTGAGATCAAGACAAAAATCACACCTCGTAGGAAATATAGACCGTGCTCAATCAAACGCAAAGCAAGAACTGAGAAGGCCTTTCCATGTCCTTTTTTTTTAAATCAAATGGGCATGCGTGATCTGGATGAGATTCTGTACAATTTGGCAAATTTAGTCATAGTACGACTAATTACGGGCTCGTATTCCGATTAGATTTTCTTCAGGGTTGAAAATTTAGAATTCAATTGAAATCAAGTCGTTTCTTGATCATAGACTGACACTTGTCGACAGACAAAACAGAGTGAACCAATTGCTTAACCCCGCTTTGCGCTTTGTGCGTGCAGGGTAATTATTTATATTATTTAACAATGGTGGTATTGTGCGAGACAGTTGTAAGTTTGAATGACATGAGCTTTAATGTAACCCTACAGTGGGGGAAACAAGTATTCTGAAGCACTGCGATTTTGCAGGTCAACTACCTCTCACAGCACAGCTCTCAAAGCACCGTTAGGGCATCGCTATCGAACAAGGATCTTGATCCATAAGGGTTGCCCAAACCGTTCATCTTTTATCATGATCCTGACCGCAGGCTATCAAAAAAGGCACTGGGCACAAAGGTTATCCCATGGGTTGCTTTTCAGATTTTGTGGCTTTTCATGTTGGAATAAGGTTCACTTGGCACCAAACATGGGGTCAGAAAAACAGGCAAACGCCGAAATCCCCTTAGCAAGAATCGGCACAAAGGAATTTCTAGAGACACACACACTTACTAACATTCATTTTGTGGTTAAAATGCATTGTGGTTGTCAAAACTATATTTAAGGTGACAATTTATTCTGATCCTCATTAGCATTTTCATATTGCATGACACTGATTACTTGAAAGTTGAAACAGGAATTGCACATCAGTGGATCTAATTAATCAACCTGACAAAATGAATTTGGACGTAAAACAACATAGGCCAACATATAATCCTCCAAAATAGGCCAAGCTAGGAAAAGCCAATTTGGGCCGGATTTTCTAAAATCTCAGTTTTCACCGATTAATGATCTTGAAATGAAGAAGGCATCATAGATGCAGGCTCCAATTCAACGACTGATTTAAAAGTTTGTAAGTTCAAGCATACCTGGGTATAAGCCAAAGGTCACATAGGCCGAAAGGAGGTCAACAACTAGCCGTGGCGTACCTACCTAATACGTCCTCAATGTTTGCATCCGGACTTGAAATTGGAAAAGAGCATTCATTTACTCTACACATCTATGTAATTATTCATCTATAAGTCGAGACATCTGCATTTGTAGTTCAACGTATAGGTGAACCCACTAAATGAACATACAGCCAGGGTGCAATATAAGACAAGCTGTTCCACCCTCAAATCAGTACTCCAACCTCTCCCAATGGGCAAGACCAGAGAGCTGTCTAAGGACATCAGGGACAATTGTAGACTTGTGCACAAGGCTGGGATGTGCTACAGGACAATAGGCAAGCAGCTTGGTGAGAAGGCAAAACTGTTGGCAAATTATTATAAAATGGAAGAAGTTCAAGACCTAACAGTCAATCTCCCTCGGTCTGGGGCTCCATGCAAGATCTCAGCCTCGTGGAGCCTCAAGTGACCATGAGAAAGGTGAGGGATCAGCCCAGGAACTAATCAGAGATAGCAGAGGCACCCATGGTATAATTCAACATATCTTTCTAGACCAAAGTGAAGAGGACTGGAGATACTAACAAGCTCATCAAAGAAAGCATTTACAGTAAACACACTACGCGATGCTACGAAATGGATTAAAATCCTGCAGCGCACGGCAAGGTCGCCTCTGCTCAAGCGCAAGGCGCATGTCCAGCGGACCGCGTCTGACGTTGGGCCAATTGACCATACTGGATGAATTCGACAGAGAAAGAGAAATGGCGCGAGAAGGTCATGTGGGTGTGATGAGTGCATTCTCATAGATACGAAAGGCCTTTTTGGTTAAACTGGCTGTTAACTCCAGCCTGCCGTTGATGTAGTATGCGAGGAAAAACAGAAGAAAGATGAGTAGCACGCCACAGAACAGCAACTCTCCAAACACGTCGCACATGGGGAGGTTGGAAAATCATTTTTGGGATGCTGATTTCTTGGCGGGGAACAGGACGACTGACCGTAGTCCAGGCAGGGGAGCTAGTGGATGGAAGTCACTGCCAATGTAGCCGTGAGGACTATATATGGCCAAAGACAAGCTCACTTCCTTCTCCTCAACTAATGAGCAATTGCAAAAGATGCGGGCGTAGCGGACATTTGGGTCGTGTTACCAAACGCATCGAGCAACGGACCCGATCAACACCCAGCCATGCCGCCAAACTAAGGCAGACGGAGTGGCTCCGTTAAGAAGCATCTCAAAGGTCCTGGAGTGCCTAGCCAGTCTCCAGACATGAACCCAATAGAAAATCTTTGGAGGGAGCTGAAAGTCTGTGTTGCCCAGCGACAGCCCCGAAACCTGAAGGATCTCGAGAAGATCTGTATGGAGGAGTGGGCCAAAATCCCTGCTGCAGTCTGTGCAAACCTGGTTAAGAAATATAGGAAACGTCTGATCTCTGTAATTGCAAACAAAGGTTTCTGTACCAAATATTAAGTTCTGTTTTTCTGATGTATCAATACTTATTTCATGCAATAAAATGCAAATTAATTATTTAAAAATCATACAATGTGATTTTCAGGATTTTTGTTTTAGATTCCGTCTTTCACAGTTGAAGTGTACCTATGATAAAAATTACAGACCTCTACGTGCTTTTGTAAGTGGGAAAACCTGCAAAATCGGCAGTGTATCAAATACTTGTTCTCCCCACTGTATATTGTCATTTTATTCATTTGAACATCTAAAAGCTTGATAGTACATCAAAAATTCAGAACCACAGGCAATAAGTCAACTAAAGGATTTGAGAAAAAAAATCCCCACACAAGTTGAAAGACTTTTAAAGGCATAATTTGTTCAATTTGCAGTTAAATGTTCCTTTTTCCTTTTGTGTGAATTATTATTTATTTATTTATTGTCTTTTGACCTCCCATCCCCACCTTGCAGATGGTATTCCCGTGCGATTCTGCAGCACCCTGGGCAGGAGCTTACTGATGGGCTCAAAGTTTGCATCAATGGTGAGAAGACAGTTTTGCACGTTCGATAGTTTGAATAACGGTGACAGTTCTAGATGGTCTTATCTTGTGTGGAGTTTTGAGAAGCCTTGTGTTCACTATTCTTGTGGATTTCATTTGAGGAAAGGATTTATTTTGTGTTTTCTCACTGCTTAACTATTGCGACTCTGTGCCTCAAACCATGTCTCCCGACCCCAATCCGACATTATCCCTCCCGGATGTCCTATACAGCCGCAGTGAAGAAATGGAGCAGTGTGAACCAGAAGCTACCTTCACGTGTCGTGCTATACCGTGATGGTGTGGGCGATGGGCAACTGGCAATGGTGGTTAATTACGAGATACCCCAGCTCCTCGACTGCCTGTATGCTCTCAGCGAAAACTTCCAGTGAGTGGCTCTGCATTGGCCTGATAAATGCTACCTGAATAAAACAATTGGTAAAGTATTTAAAGTGCCTCAGAAACCATCTCACCTACTCAGACTTCATACTTCAAAGGATCCCAAGTAACCTCAATGATATCCATTAATCATGTCAAACTGTATGCCTTTAACAGTTATTTCGACCATTCCAAAGGCCCACCAGAATTGAGTAATCTACCTTTCGGTTAAAAATCTCACTTTGAGGAAGAGCTGAAAATGACGGTCATTTGGAGGGTTTTTCTCACGTTGAGCATTGAACTGCTTCTTCATTTATTCTATGAGCATCAATTTCACCGGTTACCAATGCAGGCAATGATGTGTGGAGGGTTTGTTAAACTACATAACAGGGAAAAACCTATCTTAAAGCACAGGGGACATTCATTTGTCTATAAAGAGTTTAGAAAGCCTGCGTCAGATGGGTATTGATGTATGCAAGCGAAGTATGGGTAAATGTGGATCCAGACGTAAAAGGAATGGAAATGACTGAGGTGAGAATGATACGATGGTTAGATTGTCCCTGAAAGAAAGATTCTGACCTCAGAAACCAGGAAGAGATAAAAAATAAAAAATAAACATTGGTGCTAGTGAGGAAGAACTTGGGAAGAGAAGACTTGGTTGGCAATAAAGCTCGTGGTTTAAGGAAGAAAGCTGAGAGGACGTCGTAAAAAGACGTCCAACTAATTCTCTGTGTGTACATCTGAAAATCATAGAGAGAGATAGGAAAACAATCTTTGATACATTGTGAACAAGTCTCCCCACCTTCATAATTTATAGTCACTCCATCTATTCTGTATTTATCTCAATCCAGATTAATTAAGTGTGGTTCATTCACGTGGAGCCTTTTGTTGTACACCGCTCCTTCCCAACTGCATATCCAGGTGATTCATGACGTCATCGCCGGGTACCAAAGGGTGGGAGTACTCAGTTTTTACTTTTCTTGTTTGTCTGGGCGATATCTCAGCCATCCTTTGAGTTGGGAAGCTGAAATTTGGGGACAAAAGTGAAGATGGGCTTTGGCAAAAAATGTCTTTTTAAATTTTTTTTGGGATTAATCAATTAATTGATTAATTTTGTTTCTCATTCTGGCAATATCTCAGGCATATTTTGAGCTAGGAAGCTGACATTTGGACATGACAGTGACCAAGTGATTTGGCTTGAAAGGGTAGCTTTGATTTATTGATTAATCAATTGATTGTTGGTTTTTTGATTAATCGGATAATTTTCAAAAAGTTAGATTCAGATGAAATTAGGTGGTGGTTTAGGTATGCGATTAGCCAATTGATTTAAGAAGTTAATCATTTTACGATATTTATTTATTTATTTTAATTGCACAATTAATAAATTATTGTACACCTTTCCCTCCCAATTCCGTCTCCATGTGCTGCACAGTGGCATCGCCGGGCACCGAAGGCGCCCTGGCAATGTTGCATGCTGGAGGCTGTATTATTTATTTGGCATGGAGTGGTGTACTTTGTACCGCTACTTGTTTTCTCTTTTTTTTTTGTATAGTCTTGGGTCATGGAAGAACTAGAACACTGAATATCTTAGGATGTAACACAACCAAATGAATAGTAGAAAGAGGGGGGGGAGCTCACGAACAGCAGCGTTGAGGGAGATATTTGGAGGAATAAGGGGTAGGGGATGATGCAGGGTACACAATATGGATACAGAAGCAAACTCTAAGGAAGGAAATTTAGAAAGAGGTGGCCTTGAGGGGGGGGGGGGGTGGTTTAACGGAGGGTTGAAAAGGTCATTGTTTTGGATGGAAGATCCCTTCCTTCCTTTGGGTATTCTTTGAACTTCTTTTGGTGAATGCTCCTTCCCCGTAGGCCTCGTGTGACCGTGGTGGTGGTGAAAAAATCTGGCAATGCTCGGTTCTTTGCCAAGATGAATTCAGGTTCTGTGTAATCCACCACCGCGGCACCGTCATTGACTCGCTCGTCACACGGCCTGAATGGTGAGGTATTTGGAAATTATCAACTGCACAAGTTCAGGGTTCGTTGGCCATTTTTGTTTGCTCCAAACTAGTGATTTGATGTCTTTGTATGAAACCCTTGGTTTGATGCTTCCCATTGAGCAAGGTTGTGATGTGGTTTAAACAATTGAGATCTAATGATGATTGCTAGTCCATTGAAGGAACCATTACCATTTGATTGGCTTTGTTCCTTTTATTTATTTATTTTTGTTTGGTCTTCCTGTGTGTTGTTTATGTTGTTTTTTTTTTAACCTCCACCGCCGAAGATGGACGGTTATGTTTTCGGGTTGTCTGTGTGGCTGCTTGTCCGTGCGTGATGGGTTTTTGTCACCGCGACAACTTAAGAACAGTTGATGGGATCTCCAAGTCAAACTTGTTGCAAGTATGTATAATGATGTAAAGATGAACTGATCAGATTATGAGGTCAAAAGGTCAGAGGTCCTGTCAGGTAAAAATTCTGTTACTGTGCTAACTTGTGAACCAGTGATGGGATTTTGACCAAACTTAATATGGGTATATATTATGATGCAAAGATGAACCGATTAGATTTCAGCATCAAGAGGTCAGACGTCTTGTCGGGTAAAAATGTGATACTTGAGAACAGTTGAAGGGATTTAAATGAAGCCGGCCCATCAGTGTGATACAAAATGTAAACTGTTCAGCCTGGCGGAGGTATCCTCTCTACTGAGTGCCATTCTAGTTTTTATTTTCTCCATCTTTTCCTCTCTTTAATCTATTTTATTCAGGTACGACTTTTATGTGATAAGTCAGTCGGTGCGACAGGGGACCGTAAGCCCAACTCATTACAACGTAGTGTTTGACACCAGTTTCATGAAGCCAGACCACATGCAGCGCCTCACGTACAAGATGTGCCATCTCTATTACAACTGGCCGGTACGTGAGTTGGGTATCATCGTGTTTTTCCTTATTGCTGTCCCATGTTACTCGGTGCTCCTTTTCCCTTCGTTACTTGGATTTGTGGATTTTTCTGATATAATCCCAAGTTATGGGCCCTTGTTTTATCCTCCTGCCCACCGTGACCTTTTGAACCGAACTGTGACACAGGGAATAATCCGAGTACCAGCTCCTTGCTTGTACGCACACAAGCTTGCTTTTCTGGTGGGGCAGAGTATCCACCGTGAGCCGAGCTTGCTGCTCTCCGACCGGCTCTTCTACTTGTAGGACTGCTCGACACCATTTTCAGTACGTCACTTTGTTTTGGCTCTTCATGACATTGCATTTTCCAACTTCCACAGATCCCCAATGCTCTTGTACATCTTCATAAAATTGTCATTGCACTTCAAGCCTAAGTAGTTGACAGGTTTATTTAATTATGTTGAATATGTGCAGTGATGTTGAACGAAGTGTCTTGTATCAAATTTTTTTAAACTCACTTAATCATGTGAAAAGTTGTTTGTTTAAATCGTTCGTTAACAATTGACGAAAACATCTTCTCACAAACTACCTGACTGATATGGACCAAATTTGGTGGGATGCATCAGGACAGCAAGGTCTCATGGGGTTGTGCTCCCCATCTGGATGTGCCCCCTATAATAGTGGTGAAAGGAGGGGGGGTTCCCCCAAATATTGGTGTTTTATTCAAAAATCTTCCTCTCAGAAACCGCCAGACAGATCCAGACAAAACTCACCACAAGGTGTCGGGACCATGTCTTCAACCTTAAGTTATGCTCATGGCCATATCTGCCCTGGAAAGAGGGCCACAGACCCCTCCCCAAATCCCTTATTTTCACTGAAACATCATCTCCACAACTGCCTGAGCGATACGGACCACATTTGGTACAATGCATCAAGACAGTCGTCTCATGGGGTTGTGCTCCCCATTCGGATCCGCTGATTTATAGGGTGATTTTGCCTTAAATACTGGTATTTCATTCAAAAATCTTCTCAGAAACTGACAACCGGATCCAGACCAAACTGGCCATGCGGCATCGTGACCATGCCTTAACCTTAAGTTGTGCTCCCCATTACTGTATCTCCCCTGGAAAGGGGGCATGGCCTTCCTCTCCTAATCCCTCATTCACTAAAAGATTTTCCACACAAACTATATGAACTATGTGGACCAAATTTGATACGATGCATCAGAACAGTAAGGTCTCATGGGGTTGTGCTCCACATCCTGATCTGGCCCCTAAAAGAGGCTGAAAAGGGAGGCTTCACCTCAAATTCTGGTAAGTTATTTTAAATTTTTCACAAACCGATGGCCAGATGCAGACCAAACTCTTCTTGAAACATAAGCACCATTTGTTTAACTTAAGTTGTGCTCCCCATGACCGTACCATTTCGTGGAGGGGGGGGGGGGGGGGGGGGTGCATGGCCCCTTCCTCCTCATCCCTCATTTTCACCCCACCTGTTGGGGAAATAACCCTCAGTCCCTCACGGGGCTATTTATTGATGCATGTATCCACTATTATCGAAGATTGCTTTTGATAATATTTGGATTTTTGAATGATTTTTCCCATCTCGTTAGGGTTCTGTTGAAATCTACCTCCAGGACTACCTCTGGTGCATGATGCTTCTTCCTCAGGATCTCTCTACTCAATCCAATGTTTATCCTTCCTACAGCATGCTGATTGATCTTTTGCAATTTTATTTTTCACTTTTCTATTGAGCCACTGTTTTCCTTCAACTGTTTAAATCTGTTGGTTATTAAAACCTGATGCCGATAATTACCTGACATCGGTGGATGGGGTGAAATTCTGTTTGCGTTCTTTTTTCTTGTAGCATTTTATCAGGGTAATAACATCCTTTTTTTGTTGGAGGGGGGGGGGGAGTAGTACATGATGGATAAGACCATGAACACCTTTTACATGAGACAATATGTATTTGCATTTTGACAATTGTCATTGCTGATACTCTTGGCAATTGTCATCCTAGAAGTGTAATACTGAGATGTACAATGACATTGCTTATGCCATGAGTGTTCATTGGGTTCACTCTGGTATATTCATGTTTAAATTACATTTGTTCCAGTTAAACAGGTGAAGTTGAGTAAAGCAAGCATCTCAACTCTGAACCCACTCTTATCTCCACTTCCTTGATTACAATTGCATTCATATTGGTAATCATGCAAATCCAAGTGGGAGGTTTCAGACAGGGTAGGTGCATCAATGAAACCGAGTAACATTAATGGCCATCAAATTAGCAACATGCAGACAGACTAATTTTGGAGTTTGTGATTAACACTGAGCATGACCCAGAGGTCCCCTTTCCCTCGATCTCCATTCATATTGATGTTTCTCTCAACGGCTCAATCCCACCTGCATCATCCTTTTTCCGACAAAACGATTTGCGAGAAGTTGACATTTGTATAGTTATGGGTGTTTCATTTCCTTTTCTTATTCATGTACAAGCTTGGGGTTTTTGTTGTTTCTTGGGGATTTGTGCCTTAGACAAAGGTACAAATCTTGTTATGAAATAACTGTTGCTGAAAATCTATTTCCCATGAGTGTTTTGATTTTATTTTTTTTCTGATTTGTTTTTGTTTGGTTCTAAATGTATCGGTGTGATCGTTTATTGAAATCCTACATCCAGTGTCAAAGTTCACTTGGACATTGGTTTGTTACAAGTTGAAATTCTGTGTTTAAAAAAAATAATAAAAAAAATTGATGAAAGTGGATTTGATTTGGTGGATTTTTTTTCTGGATATTGATCAGCATTTTGATATTTGCTTCCATTTTAAGGGGTTTCTCATTTATAATAGGAAAACTGATTTCCCTCAAATTGTGATGCATGTGCATGATTACCCTGCACACGCGAAGCAAAAGGTGTGGTTAAACAATTCGTTTGTCTTTTTGTACGTCTTAACGTCAGTTTATGATCGAGGAACAACTTGTGTAAATTGAATAACATTTTCAACACGAATCGGATGACTAACCTGTAGTTTTACAGTACTTTGTCTGAATTTTTCCTGATTGTGAATGTGCATGGAGGAGTGAGATAAAAATTAACTGTCTGCCTGTCTGGCAGTTAAACAAAATTGAAAATCAATCCAAACAGGAAACGACCTATTTTCAAGGACATCGTGAAGGATTTCTCAAGGCTGGTGGAAATGCTGTACTCGTGTCGTTGCATGCAGTTCTGTTGTCTGTTTGGAACACAGGCATCATCCAAAATGACTGGAAAAGAGGCCTTGTTGTCCCTCTCTGGAAAGGGAAGGGTGATCGCCAAGACTACAACAACTACCGAGGGGTGACGCTGCTCTCAGTGTGGGCAAGGTCTTTGCTAGGATAATTCTTCATAGGGTTCACCACCATCTGCTCGAGCACAAGTGCCCGGAGCAGTCTGACTTTACACCAAATAAGTCAACAGTTGTCCGTATCCTTGCTCTCCGGGTCCTCACCGAACGCAGATGAGAATTTTGGCAGGGGCTGCTCGCAGCTTATGTTGATCTCCACAAAGCATTCAATTCAGTAATTGGGATGCCCTCTGGAGGATTCTCGGTCTTCGTGGGGTTCCACCAAAGTTGATCGATATGATTTCTGAAGTTATACTCTGGTACAGAGTGCTGTGAGGTGTGGTGGTTCCATCTCGACTTATTTCTAGTTGTTACTGGAGTTCCTCAGGGGTGTGTACTAGCCCCCACACTCTTCAACGCTTGCAAGGACTGGATTCTGTGGAGGATGTCAGAGAGATCAAGCTGCGGTGCATTGTTGAGAATGTCAAGATCTCTGACCTTGATTTCGCAGATTATTCAGTCATCCTTGCGGAAACACTGGATGTCCTTGTCAGGGCCCTCGAGGAACTGAATGAGGAATAGCCGCTGGACTATGGGTTTCCTCGGCCAAAACAAAGATCCACGCTTTCAGTGACATCTTATCTTCGATGCTGCTATCTTGTCTGTACCTGTTTGTGGTGAGGATGTTGAGGTCACGCAGAGATTCACTTACCTTGGCAGTGATATTCATGTCTCCGCAGGTTGTGACCCAGAGGTCAATAGACATCTGGGTCGTGCTTGGGGAGGCATGGATTCACTGGATCATGGGGTGTGGCACTGCCGGTACTTGTGTGGGAGGATGAAAGTCCGAGTCTTCAGGTCCTTGGTGCTTCCAGTTTAGCTCTACGGATGTGAGACTTGGACTCTGACCAATGATCTGAGATTAAGACTTAACTCCTTCGGTACCAAGTCTCTTTGGAGAATCCTTGGCTATCGCTGGTCAGACCGTGTCCAACAATCAGATGCTGAGACTCAAATGAGATTTGTTGCCTGTATAGTCCGTTAGCATCAGCTGCGGTTGTATGGACATGTGGCTCGATTTCCTGACGCTGATCCTGCTCACCAGATTCTCTCAGCGAAGGAGCCTTGTGAGCGGAGAAGTCCAACAGGATGACCGTGTGCCTCGTGGTTGCAACAGGTTGATCGGCATCTCAAGGAGATGGGGATGGGCTAGGCATCTGCCCGGGGGGATGGCCAGACGGAGGCCCCTGGAGTACCGGCGGAAAGTGGACTCGGTGACGTGCTGCTCTGGCACATGCTCCCATACCTAACCTAATAAAGGACAAACAACCAGGCATGAATAACTAATGTAACATGTTCAATAACGTGGTGTAAAAACTTGAACACGAGAACACAAGTCGCCTTCTTAACTTTCAAGAACTTCCAGTTTAGCAGGATTTGGACATGTTAAATAAGGTGTTGCACAAGACTGCTTCAATCGTGCTAAACTTCCAGAAGTTTTTTTTTAACCATCTTAAAAATCTTTTTTATATATAAATGGAAGTAAATACTTGAACACTGCGTGAGGTAATGTCTTCTACGAACCCTGAGTTGGGTTCTGTTTTGGTATTGGCTCATTCAAACATAAACAAATCCGTTCCCAGGGTTCTGTGCATCGTTACATGTTGGAGCTTTTTTTCATCTTTAATTTGCAGACATGTTTTTACCTGAATTTCAAGGACATTGGTAAACAAATTGCAGAACTTCTTGCCAGAGACTTAGCTGGTGGAAAGGAAGTGGGTGGAGTTGGAGTTGTCCAATGCTTGATAGTGTCATGTCATTTATCTTTGGTTTGACCTCTTTGTCGTTCACTTTTGAACATTGCAGCTTTGGATCCCAGGACAATCCAAGAGGCATTACTGTTGATCTACATATCCTATAATATCCTTGCAATTCATACATGTACATTGTCTCGAATGTCCTTGTGCATGTGATGGTAAACAAACTTCACCTTTTTGTCCACTAGATCTCTTGATTTGTCTAAAATTCCCTTTTGTCTCCTTTGTGTTGGGGTTTCGTTACAAGACAAAGCCTGATTGGTTGATTGCCTCATGTATGATTATTTACATTACAAAACAGTTTAATACATACGCATGTCAGGTATGGGAGCATGTGCCAGAGCAGCGCGTCACTGCGTCCACTTTCCGCCGGTACTCCAGGGGCCTCCAGCTGGCCATCCCCCAGGCAAATGTCTGGCCCATCCCCATCTCCTTGAGATGCTGATCAACCTGCTGCAACCACAAGGCACGTGGTCGGCCCATTGGCTTCCTCCACTCATGAGACCCTCGCTGAGAGAATCTGGTGAGCAGGATCAGCATTAGGAAAACGAGCCATGTGTCCATACAACCGCAGCTGACATGAACTATGCAGGTAACAAATCTCATTTGAGTCTCTCAGCAACCGCTCGTTGGACACAAAGTCCAACCAGCGATCGCCAAGGATTCTCTGAAGAGACCTGGTACCAAAGGAGTTAAGTCTTAATCTCAGATCCTTTGTCAGAGTCCAAGTCTCACATCCAGAGAGCAAGACTGGAAGCACTAAGGACCTGAAGACTCTGACTTTCGTCCTCCCGCACAGGTACCGGCAGTGACACACCCCATGATTCAGTGAATCCATGACTCCCCAGGCCCGACCCGGACGTCTGTTGACCTCTGCCTCACAGCCAGCAGAGACATGAATATCACTGCCAAGGTAAGTGAATCTCTCCGTGACCTCGACATCCTTGCTACAGACGGGTTGGCAGTATCCAAGATGTCATTGAAAGCATGGATCTTAGTTTTGACGGAGAAAACCCGTAATCCCAGCGGCTCCGACTCCTCATTCAGCACCTCGAGGGCCCTCAAAAGGATATCTGGAGTCTCCGCAAAGATGACTGCATCATCTGCGAGATCAAGGTCATAGATCTTGACATTCCCAAACGATGCACTGCAGCTTGATCTCTCCGACATCCTCCCCAGAATCCAGTTCATGCAAGTGCTGAAAAGTGAGGGGCCAGTACATAACCCTGACAAACTCCAGTAACAACTGGAAATAAGTCAGAGATGGTTTCACATCTCACAGCACTCTCAGTACCACATATGCAGATATGCTGGAATTCCTTGAATCCATTCACCTAATCTGCTCCACAAATACCTTCTCCCTGACCTACCTTTACTTCTACTTCCCTCTTCCATTGTTTATTTTGTATCGATTGCCAATACAATGGCTTCTGAGGACACTCGACTGACCTACGGAATTGGTAGGTTCAAATCTAGCTGAAAAAAAATCACACTTGGGATTTGGAATCTATTAACTTTCAGGAGAGCTACCATGTCAATTGAATTCAACAAAAAAGGTCTCGACATTTTTTTAATGGGGAACCAGCTTGCCCCACGTGTTGTGGTCATTGTTTGCTCGTGCACTCATCGTTGACATTACCTTCCCTTGTCAAGAGGTCATTCTTCGATTATGGGTTTGTTACCCTTCTGTACTTTCTACTTTAAAAAAGTAATGAATAAACATTTGAGTTGAGGTTAATTGAGGATGACCACATGCAGTTAAAAGCGACTGGTGGTTTTTGTCTGATGCCCCATTAAGATGGAATGGAAAAGTGATGAGTGGTTTGAGGTCTGGGATAATTATTTATTATTAGAATGTGAGACCTGTCTTCTTGAGAAAATAAAAAAAAATTAACTTTCACCCTTTAAAAATTGTGTGAATAAATTACTGAATATAATACAAGCCTTGGCTTCTGAGAATGCCTCCATATTTGCTTCAGTATGTGTTGTTACCTCCACCACCGAAGGTGAAGGAGGTTATGTTTTCACCCCGGTTGTAATTCCCGAAAGGGGGCGCAGGCGTTCGGGTTTGATCGTGCCATTGGCTATCGTATCGCCGAGTAAGCCAATAGTCTTGGCAGAGAACACACATTTGTCATCGTTGAATGTCAGGTTATACTTTCTGGCGATATTTAGGAATTTGTCCAAATTTGCATCATGCTCCACCTCAATCTTTCCGCACACAGTGAGATTATCCACGTAAGCATAGGTGTCCTTTTGATTTTCCTCTGAAATGATGACATCTATAATTGGAAACTTGCTACCCCATTAGTAACTCCGAACGGAATTCTGCGTAACTGATAAAGTCTCTGACCCGCCTCAAATGCTGTATAGCATTTGTCTTCTTCTATGATAGGAATCTGATGGTAGGTGCTACACAAATCGATTGCACTGTAGACTCGGTATTTAGCTACATTTCTGACCACCTCGTCTATGTGTGGCAATGGATAGGCATCGAGTTGTGTGAATCGATTGATCGTATGCGAGTAATGAACAACCATTTGTCTTTTATGGTTCTGATTTGATGTCACCAGTACTTGTGTTGAGATCAGGTGAAGTCCGCACTGATTGAGATCAAGTTCTGTCCACACCGATCTTAGGTAGAGAAGAGTTTAATTCACATCAAAAACACGTGCATATGGAGAGTGGCTAGGAACCCACAGTAGTCCACATAGCCTAGCTCTGGTAAACTCAGTTTTAGCTCTGACCCTTGTGTGACCGCCTGTCAACATGATTTATCTTGTGTCCTTCATTAACTTCCTTCAAACTTGTGTTGTTTATAAGAAAGTACAAAATCAGCTCCTTTCCTTTCATTATCTTGCAGCTTCCTTTCATTATCTTGTAACAGCAAGGTCTCTTTTCCTTTCATTATCTTGCAATAGCAAGGTCACCTCCTATGTGTTTTTGTACCCCAGTAAGTGCTGGGAAGCCCAACTCTTTATTTCCTAAGCTGTCAAGGCCAGCTGTGTTATTTAACAAAGCAGTCTTTTGGGCTGGCAAAGCAATCTCTTTGACAGTGCAGAAATAACAAACAAGATTTATCCTTTCCCTCATTCCACAGTGCAAAGATTTTAGCAAAAACAAGGATGACTTGCTTGGGACATAATACAGTGCCTCCACACTTGCACGCGCCATGGCGAGTCATTGGGTTCTGTGATTCCCTCAGTCATCTCTTGACTTCAGATGCGATGAACTTTGCACATCGCCATGACTTGATGGCTATCGGTTTGCAGTCAGGAGATACATTTGCAAACAGCGAGGGAGGTCACACTGTAGCTGTAGTTAATACGCTTACTTGTCAAAGAAGGTTTTTCTCCACCAAAGCGTGCTGTCCGGACTTTCGAGCGCTGCTTCAATAGGTTGTGTCCCAAGATGAGATCTGTACATAAATCTGAGTACCAGCAACTTTACGGCACGATAAGTGCATGTCTATGGTGAGTTTGATTTTACAGTATCCCTGTACTCAAGACTGTAATGAGGTTGTGGTCTTTTACCATTGCGCTGCTGACAAAACTCTCGGAGCTGCCGCTATCGATCAATGCTTCCTCCGCAGGTCCATTTACCTGGACTCTTACAATCGCTTTTGATAAACAACATTGTGAGGCGGCCACTAGCTTCCCTCGAGTACGTACAGCCACTGACATTGATCTATTTACCTCAGCGGCAGACCTTTACGTCATGTCCCTTCTTTCCACAGTTGTTTCGTGGATGCCTTCAATACCCACAAAGAAATGCTTAGCAACCGTGGCGGCGAGGTTGAGGTATCTAGTTCCTCGGGTGAATTTTCTCTTTTCCTCGTTTCGAGAGGCTCTCGTGGAGTTTCTCGTGTTGCCACAGTAACAGCATTTATCGGGAAAACCGGTGGCCCGTAGGGACTCGATGGCCGTTGGGTAGTTCGAGAAGGTGCGGTACCAATGATGTCATCGCATCTCCACAGCGCTTGTGTTCGGGTCCACATCCAACTTCTCCGGTTTGAGGACCTTGTCCATGGTCTGTAATGACCGGACCAGCGCACAGGACAGGATTAAAGAAACGTTTTTTAAATAATTAAATAATCCCAGAAGGGAAATGACATGGAGTTCCGGTAATGCCAGATCTACAAGATCTAGTAGCAACACTAACAACATGGTCAATTGAAGTAATCGAGTGAATTAAATTGTAATGGAAGAAAGAAGGCGTCGCCAGTTTATATAGGCTTTAATACACTCGATTGAAGCAGCCATTACAAATATAAACAAGACATTAATAGCGAACGCAGTGAGCTTCATACTTAACGCGTGCACGTGAGAGAATAGGAAACAACACACAATACCCTGGCTATTTGGAATCCGTGTCGTTGGATATGACCTTTTGCTTCCGGTTGTTTTTAACGCTGTGCGGTGTATAACACGATTGGTTTTATTTCTATCTTGTGAATATTACTTAACGCTGCACATGAGAGAATAGGAAACAACAAAAACAACACAATACCATGGCAATTGTGAATCCGTGTCGTTGGCTATGACCTTTTGCTTCCGTTTTTTTTTTGTTTCTGGTTTTTTTTTGTTTCTGGTTTTTTTTTGTTTCCGGTTTTTGTCATGGGAATGATGCATGCGGGAGATAAAGGCATCGTCTGAGACATGAAAGACCCAAGTAATATCAGACATGGTGTATATTCCTCCACTGATTTTAATAAAGATATCTCCCGCATCATCAAAAATAATTTTAATCGTGATTTACGTTATTTGATCGCTGATCCGAATCCAGGCCGAAGTAACGGAATTGCGTATACAGTTGTCAACAAGTTATAGGTAAAGTCAGAAGCGAATGTAAGAAGAATACTACGTTCACTTCTCGTATTTATTTTTGCAGATGAGATCCTGTTCTAGGCGGTGTAGTTGTCGTTGTGAAGGTAATGTTGAGGATTTTTTTTTTTCAGATGAGATACTGTTCTAGGCGGTGTAGTTGTTGTTGTGAAGGTATGTGAGGTATTTTTTTTTCAGATGAGATCCTGTTCTATGTGGTATGTTTGTTGTTTGAAGGTAATGTTGAGGTATAATGTTGAGGATTTTTTTTTTTTTCAGATGAGATCCTGTTCTTAGCGGTGTAGTTGTGTTGTGAAGGTAATGTTGAGGATTTTTTTTTTCAGATGAGATCCTGTTCTATGTGGTGTAGTTGTTGTTGTGAAGGTAATGTTGAGGTAAATATTTATTTTGCAGATGAGATCCTGTTCTGGCGGTGTAGTTGTTGTTGTAAGGTAATGTTGAGGATTTTTTTTTTTTCAGATAGATCCTGTTCTAGGGGTGTAGTTGTTGTGAAGGTAATGTTAAGGTAATATTTTTTTTTCAGATGAGATCCTGTTCTAGGCGGTGTAGTTGTTGTTGTGAGGTAATGTTAGGTAATTTTTTTTTCAGATGAGATCCTGTTCTGGCGTGTAGTTGTGTTGTGGAAGGTAATGTTGAGGAATATTTATTTGCAGATGAGATCCTGTTCTTTGCGTGTAGTTGTTGTGTGAAGGTAATGTTGAGGTAATATTTATTTTCAGATGAGATCCTGTTTCTGGCGGTGTAGTTGTTGTGAAGGTAATGTTAGGTAATATTTTTTTGCAGATGAGATCCTGTCTAGGCGGTGTAGTTGTGTTGTGAAGGTAATGTAAGGTAATATTTATTTTTGCAGATGAGATCTGTTCTTTGGCGGTGTAGTTGTTGTTGTGAAGGTATGTTGAGGTAATATTTATTTTGCAGATGAGATCCTGTTCTTGGCGGTGTAGTTGTTGTTGTGAGGTAATGTTGAGGTAATTTATTTTTGCAGATGAGATCCTGTTCTGGCGGTGTAGTTGTTGTGAAGGTAATTGTTGAGGTAATATTTTATTTTTGCAGATGAGATCCTGTTTCTAGGCGGTGTAGTTGTTGTGAGGTAATGTAGGTAATATTTATTTTTTTTCATAGCAAAAAGACGGTTTATTGATATATTTAAGAAGCGAATGTAAGAAGAATTCTACGTTCGCTTCTCGGCTTTGCCTATTCCATATTAAGTAATAATCAGATATGACAAAGCAATAAGTAAAGTAGTACATTACTCCAATGATTCTCTAAAATCGTACCGTATTGCATGACAGCTGCGCAAGGCGCCAAGCAACGACATGTGCTCTGATCAGGGGTTCAGGGCCTAACATCAAACCTGTTTTTACTACTTCCTCCGGAAACCAAGCTTGCGTCAGGAAAATCTTCTTTGTCCTTCTTCTTCTTTCTTCTTCCCGTGTCCTGGGACTTGTGACCGACCCTGTAGCTGGTGTTTAATCGATATGATAAATGGGATTGAAAGACTCACCGTATAATTACTATCTATCTATAATTCCAGCAATCTCTGTGTGTGTCTCTGTCTGTTTGTCTGTCTGTCTCTGTCTGCGACCGCCGTTTCTCGACGACCGCCGGTCCGATCTCATTGAAACTTGCCATTAACCGGCCGCGTGCCCGCTGTGCCGCTGGTGTGGTGGCGTGATATAACTTTGCGCAATTGGACACTGGCGACATAGTCACTTCTAAAAGACGCTGACAATGGGAATCATGGAATTTATTTATTGAAAGAAGGTACTGAACCGGAATCAACGAATAACGAGCGTAGTGGTCTGAATCAACATACCTCAAACGACGCATTATATAGAGAGCTTTAAAAACGGAAACTCAACTTCGCTTTGTGAAAACGGAGCAGGACATGGTTTCTTCCCTCCTCCTCCTCTCCTCTCTCCTCCTCTCTCCTTCTCCTCCTCTCTCTCCTCCTCCTCCTCCTCCTTCTCTGTCAAGGATGGCGGGGTAGCTCATTGGCTGAGGCGCGACTGTGCCGCTGATGCAGTGCCTCCTTGCTGGCTCTGTGCAGAAATTTTTTCAGGGTGCCGGCGCAGGCTCGTCATCCTTTCTAAGGACGCCATGGATCTTTAACGTCACAAATGAATGGTGGACACGGACGTCCAGTTAACGTCCATTCAGGGACGGCACACAGGACACATTGAGCTTGCGTCGATCCGTCCCGACCCGCCTGTTCCCCGTCCGTCAACAATTGTCCATAGGGGATGCTACCAATCCAAGCCCAATTGCAAACATGATATTTAGTTCAGGTGAGGATAGATGAGCCGGCTTCAATTTACATATATTAACACAACAAAAAAAACTCTTCTTCTTCACTTATATATTACTAGTACGGGCCCGTAGGTGAGTGCCCGTTGGGGCGTGCAGTATGTGCAGCCACTCTCTCTCAAACTCGAAAGGCCATCCGCAGGTCCCCAGCAATATTCCTGGCAAGTTCAATCGTGCAAAAATAAATAATAAATAAATAAATAAACACATTCTTGTGACGTCATTCGTGAGTCATGCACGTGTCTTGTCACTTGGTCGACAGATAAATGGCCGTAACTTGGGAACCATCGTCCGATCGACATCAAACCCGAAAGGCATCCGCGGTCCCCGGCAATATTCCTGGCAG
>CM068966.1:79771690-79787025 GCA_035128595.1 Eptatretus atami
CACCCCGTGGTGAATCGCAGGCATTGTTGACCACCCCGTGGTGAATCGCAGGCATTGTTGACCACTCCGTGGTGAATCGCAGGCATTGTTGACCACCCCGTGGTGAATCGCAGGCATTGTTGACCACCCCGTGGTGATCGCGGCTTGTTGACCACCCGTGGTGAATCGCAGGCATTGTTGACCACCCCGTGTGAATCGCAGGCATTGTTGACCACCCCGTGGTGAATCGCTGGCATTGTGACCACCCGTGGTGAATCGCGGCATTGTTGACCACCCCGTGGTGAATCGCGGCATTGTTGACCACCCGTGGTGAATCGCGGCATTGTTTGACCACCCGTGGTGATCGCAGGCATTGTTGACCACCCGTGGTGAATCGCTGGCATTGTGACCACCCCGTGGTGAATCGCTGGCATTGTTGACACCCGTGGTGAATCGCTGGCATTGTTGAACCACCGTGTGAACGCTGGCATTGTTGACCACCCCCCGTGGTGAATCGCTGGCATTGTTGACCCACCCGTGTGAATCGCAGGCATTGTTGACCACTGTGGTGAATCGCTGGCATTGTTGACCACCCCGTGGTGAATCGCTGGCATTGTTGACCACCCCGTGGTGAATCGCTGGCATTGTTGACCACCCGTGGTGAATCGCTGGCATTGTTGACCACCCGTGGTGAATCGCAGGCATTGTTGACCACCCCGTGGTGAATCGCTGGCATTGTTGACCACCCCGTGGTGAATCGCTGGCATTGTTGACCAGCCCGTGGTGAATCGCTGGCATTGTTGACCACCCGTGGTGAATCGCAGGCATGGATGACCACCCCGTGGTGAATCGCAGGCATTGTTGACCACCCCGTGGTGAATCGCAGGCATTGTTGACCACTCGTGGTGAATCGAGGCATTGTTGACCACCCCGTGGTGAATCGCAGGCATTGTTGACCACCCGTGGTGAATCGCTGGCATTGTTGACACCGTGGTGATCGCTGGCATGTTGACACCCCGTGGTGAATCGCTGGCATTGTTGACCACCCCGTGGTGAATCGCAGGCATTGTTGACCACCCGTGGTGAATCGCTGGCATGTTGACCACCCCGTGGTGATCGCTGGCATTGTTGACCACCGTGGTGAATCGCTGGCATTGTTGACACCCCGTGGTGAATCGCGCATTGTTGACCACCCCGTGGTGAATCGCTGGCATTGTGACCACCCGTGGTGAATCGCTGGTTGTTGACCACCCCGTGGTGAATCGCAGACATTGTTGAACACCCCGTGGTGAATCGCTGCATTGTTGACCACCCCGTGGTGAATGCAGGCATGGATGACCACTCCGTGGTGAATCGCTGGCATGGTTGACCACTCCGTGGTGAATCGCAGGCATGGTTGACCACTCCGTGGTGAATCGCAGGCATGGTTGACCACTCCGTGGTGAATCGCAGGCATGGTGACCACTCGTGGTGAATCGCAGGCATGGTTGACCACTCCGTGGTGAATCGCTGGCATGTTGACCACTCCGTGGTGAATAGCTAGCATTGTTGACCACTCCGTGGTGAATCACAGGCATGGTTGACCACCGTGGTGAATCGCAGGCATTGTTGACCACTCCGTGGTGAATTGCAGGCATGGTTGACCACTCCGTGGTGAATCGCAGGCATGGTTGACCACCCCGTGGTGAATCGCAGGCATTGTTGACCACCCTGTGGTGAATCGCAGGCATTGTTGACCACCCCGTGGTGAATCGCAGACATTGTTGAAACACCGTGGTGAATCGCAGGCATGGATGACCACCCCGTGGTGAATCGCAGGCATGGTTGACCACTCCGTGGTGAATCGCAGGCATGGATGACCACCCCGTGGTGAATCGCAGGCATGGATGACCACCCCGGGGTGAATCGCAGGCATGGTTGACCACCCCGTGGTGAATCGCAGGCATGGATGACCACCCCATGGTAAATCGCACGCATGGATGTGCATGATCAACGAGCACGTCGTTCCTCTGAGGGGTCGCTCACCGAGATTCGCGTCGTGGACTCGATTCCCGCGCTTCCTTTCACAAAAAGGACACTCCGAGCAAATTTAAGTCATCAGTAGCAAAGCCGCGATCGTTGATGATGCAACCAACAAGACGATTCGTCTCCATTCGGGAGAACATTTCATCGTGTGCTGTTAATTTTTTAATTCCCAACAATCAGAAAAAAAAATTTCTTTGCTGTTGATCTCACGTTTCATTATCAACGAGGTGGCTTAATTTATAAACGTGAGCCATTTTTTAAAAAAAGATGTGGTGATATCACTTCACGATGACGTTCTCGGTGAGTGGAGTAGCGATAACTCATGGATGACGTAAATGGGAGTGATTTGGAGTTTGGTTGAAAGATGGCTAAAACTGGAGGTCAATTTGGGTGAAGAATGTGTGTGATTGGGGCTGAAGCTGAGAATGTTAAAGGTTGAGCTCAAAATGGGAAAACAATGGGGGTGGACACACACACACACACACGTACAGATAGCAGCCAACAACAGCAACTTGAACACATATACACACACACTCATATATATGTGTACGCACGCATATACTAAGGTGGATACTTTGATACCTAAGAGGGCTCCGTTCCACCTTGTGAAACCAGCAGATTGTAGATAACAACCAACGACACACATGCACACACAGAACTTCAGTCCATCATGCCTGCGTTGCGCTGCCACTACCTTTCCGGGGAGATCATTCCATGCATTTACCACTCTCTGACTGAAAGACCCCTGCCTTAAAACGGTTCTATGGCCTGTGGTACTAACGCTGTCCACTCTGCTGAAAAACTCCACTGCACATATCTTGTCTATAACCCTTCATTATCTTCAACATCTCAATCATATCCCCTCGTAAATCACCTCCTTTCTCATGTATAGAATCCTATCTCCTTCATCCGCTCCTCATAGCTTCGTCTAGCTCGGCCCTATGTCCTTCCTCAGATGTGATGACCAAAACTGAACATAATATTTCAGATAGGGCCCTCACTAAATTCCTGCACAGTGTTAAAACTACTTCCTTTGATTTATAATTTATCCCTCTATCAAATACAACCTAAAACCCTGTTTGCTTTTCCAGTAGCTGTCTGGCACTGTTCTGTCTGCTTAACCCCCTTATCTATTACCACCCCCAGATCCTTCTGTGTGACGCTCCCAAATTGCCCCTTGCATCATGTAATCCTTGTTTTCATTTCCCATCCCCAGTACCTTACATTTATTTATGTCAAACTGCATCTGCCAACATTTCCCGATCTATTGATGTATCTAGACTTTCCTAAATCGGATTTATCCACCCCGCCCTCCCCCCCCCCCCTCCCCCTCTCTGAGTCAATCAACCTTACCTCCAAGCTTGTATCATCAGCAAATTCGGAAAGCAGACACTTAACCCCAATGTTCAAATATAATTGATGTGAATTATGAATAATAACACTGGCCAACACAATCGAACTTTTTTCCTCTCATCAAAAATGTAAACACACTTTTCTCGACCAGTTTTGCATGCTAATTCCAAATCTGGTTTTGGTTTTCTTCCAGCACTTCTAGTTATCAAAATATGACACAATTTAGGTAATTAAGTCGTTAATCTTTCACATTTGATCAGTCTCATTGCAAAAACTAGAAGGGCATTCGGTGGAGCACATACCTCCACCACGTAATGCCTGATCCACGAGAACATATCGAGCCCAATACATTTTTTGAAATATCGTGCTATGTATCATTTTTGGCCCGATCTCTCAATGGTGAAGAATCACTTTAAAAACTAAATAATTCTCGTATCCAGATTCGGATTCGGATCTTCACCAAAATCAAATCATTTCATCATGGTCACACACCCAACCTGTCCACCAAGTTTCATATGAATCTGTCCACAACTTTTTGAGATATCCTGCACACAGACAGACAGACAGAGAGGGGGTAAAAACATAACCTCCTTCACCTTTGGTGGTGGAGGTAACTAGATGTGCTCGAGGAAAACCAAAAACAGATTTACAATCAGCATCCCAAGAGCTATCTAGCCCACCTCTAATTATATCTGATGAAAATTACTTGTTGGCCAATGAAATGGTCCAACTACTGATCCCTGTGGTCCTCCAACACATACAACCTCAGACCAATGTCCTCCCACTCAAAACCACTCTTTGCTTCCTATCACTAAGCCAGTGGCCATTCCAGTTAGCTATCCGACCAGCCACTCCACAAGCTCTCACCTTGGCTAACAAGCTCCTATGTGGTTCCTTGTGAAATTCCTTCTGAAAATCTGGATATACTATGTCCATTGCTTCATCCACCCATCAGGAACTGCTTCACAGAACTATAAGGGGGGAGAGGACAGGAGGGGGTGAGAGGGAGAGGACAGGATAGGAGAGAGGGCGAGGGGGCAGAGTTGAGGTTTTGAAGTCACATTTTACATTACATGGAATTTCCACGGGTCCCTGCTCATGTTTAATATTCCTGGTTATATCCTTTTCATATTCCCTTTTGGACTACAGAGTTATTTTCTCAGCTAGTCTCTGTTTCCTCCTTCACTGATGTATCAGACTCTAGTCCTGTTATTTTGTACTTAATGGATGCCTTCTGCTTATCTTTAATTACACTGCATACCTCCCTACTCAACCACCACAGTCACCTTCTGCCTCCACATTTAACCTCCCTGGAATATGCTTGCTCTGCACCCCGACACATTTGCTCATTGAAGGTCTAAACCCATTTTCTGATGCAGATCCAACCCACCCACTCGTTAACTTTACCCAATAAAAAGCTCCCAAATTTCTCATACCATCAAAGTTTGCCCTTCTAAAATCCAACGCTTAACACCACTATCCTGAACTTCATATCACAACAATAGAGTTGCCTTTAATACGTTGTAGTCGCTTGACCCCAGATGCTCTCCCACCTCCACCGACTCCACAATATTGTGATCGTAACTCAAAAATGGGTCCAACACCGCACCCCCCCTCGTGAACGCTTCAACAAACTGGGTCTAAAAGCAATCCGGACTAGGTCTAAAATCGATCCTCATCTACTGTGCCCTTTCCCTGTTCCTGGACCCAATCTATCACAGGCAAGTTAAAATCTCCCAAAACCAATGCTCTTCCCTTATCACATGCCCTTCTGAATTCTTCACATATCCATATTACCTGCTCTTCCCTCACAACAGGAGCCCTATAATAGCATCTTACAACAACTATCTTACGATTCTTCCAGTCTTTAATCTCTGTCCACACAGACTCCTCTCCATTAATTCCTTCAATGTCACACATTTCTCTCGACACAATGCTGTCTTTCATCCAGATTGCCACACCTCCTCCCTTTTCTCTCTCCGATCAAACCTATAAACCCTTTAGCCTTGAATTCCTGTCCTCCAGTTGCATTGCTCACCAAGTCACATGTACAACACCTTCAACCTTTCCTTTCCATTAACCACCCCCTGCTGCCCCAACCCTCTGTCTAACAAGTCAAGAAAGGATGATGTGGTTAAGGATTGCACCGTTTGGGAAATAGAGAATGTTATGAATGGAGGTTGAGGGAAAGAGAGGATTATGTGGGTGAAGATTGAGGGAAGTGGAAGATGATGTGGGTATGGATTGAGGGAAATGGAGGATGATGTGGGTATGGATTGAGGGGAATGGAGGATGATGTGGGTATGGATTGAGGGGAATGGAATATGATGAGGATAGGGATAGAGGGAGATGGAGGATGATGTGGGTATGGATTGAGGAAAACAAGATGGGTGTGAGTGGGGATTGAGAAAGATGGGATGATGTGGGTGGGGCTTGAAACAGCATGGGATGATGAAGATTGAGGTTAACATTGAGGGATAAAGGGATAATTCAACAGGAGTTGCAAGATAGAATTGCAGAGGGTGTGTGGGGGAGGGGGGTGTTGAGGTATTTAATGGGACGTAATTGAGGAAATGACAAATGGCTGAGGATGAAGATTGGGGTGTTGTAAGGATTATGAGGATATTAATTAATGAAGTTGGAGAAAATAAATAAAATGGTAGGTTTTGTGTTTGGAAAATATTTGGAAGGGTGGTGGTTTGGGCAGATGGGAGGGTCATTGGTGATTGAATCATGAGCTTTGGTGGAGTTTTTATGGTAAAGTTATTTGGGTTGGTGGAGATGCATTATTTCCTGCAAAGATGAGCCCATTGAAATATCATTTGCAATGCTTACGATAAACTTATCTGTTTCAGGTGGTTTGATGTTGCATAAAGCTTTTGGGAACTCTAAGCATGTCCCCGTCTGCTAAACCTTCAGTAAGTGTGCTTGTGTTTCATATTGTTCTGCCAATGTGTCCAATATCCCATATCGGTTGATATTGTTGTCCAAAAAGCCGTTATGTCCTTTATAAAGAACTCATGTCCTTTATTTCAATGTGTTACAGCTAGAAAGCCATGTTCTTCAAGCCTTGAATGGTGGAGACTTTGAAAGTCTTCAGAAATACTTGGAACATCAACGACAAGATGCAGATTGTGTCTGCAGTGGTAGGCTGCTTCCAGCCATGGACAAACTCTTTGACAAAGTGAGCAAGGTGTCTTGTCTTCTGGAGGATAAGTGGACAGCTATAGCTTGAATGGCCTGAATGTTGTTGCAGGCCAAAGAGATCTGGCTACGATTTTCCTGATCCAACTCTAATTAGTAAACTCTACCTTGATACTTGTCCGTTCATCCCACCTCACACTCGGCGACAAATCTTGGACAATCCCATTTTGTTGCAGACTGCCGCACACGACGCGACTGTTGATGATACCATTGTCAAAAAATAAATTCCATTGAAGAATAAATGCAGGGAGAGGATGAGAAGGGTGTAAGCTCTGAGCACTGCTGCTTTGGCACTTGTACTATTACATCACCGACAGCATGGCAGGAGAAAGAAGTAGCTTTGGGTTAAGCCCTGAGTGGAGAGAAGGCTGGCTCAGGGAGCGTTCGACAACTTGCTCGTGGAAGATTCTGCAGAAGATGAGTGCTCTTCTGCTAACTTCCAGAGGATGCATCCGACACTCATTAATGAGTTTGGGGGAGCATGTCAGTCCATGGAACGCAATGGCTGGAAGTCGCTGAAAGCTGAAATTTAATTGGTCAATTCATTGCACCCAGTTGAAAATTGTTGTAGACTGCCACACGCTACCTGACATCACACGACTGTTTCTGACAGCTCGTCTTAAAAGTTGAACATGTTAAACTTCTGAAAACCTTGTTGACGGTCGTCAACTGCCACACATTACGTGATTATCAAAGATTCACAGAATAAACTGTCCCAGACGGTCTTGTTGCATTGTGTCCGATAGTGTCGGGCCTTATATTGTCCTCATTGAGCATTCGATGCTAGAATAAGAATATTTATTGCACAATGTAATAAGACAAAAAGGAATGTGAGACATCTTGTGTTATCGAGTTGGAATACTATATTGTCTTTCTGGTACTTAATTGCTCGCCCTGAAGTTGGCACCATCTTCCCAGGAAGTCACTGCTTCGAGTTTTTCGAACATCCACCTGCTGTTCAGAAGCATCCTGTGCTTTGGACAACCAAACAACGATAGCTTTGCCAGGATCATCGCGGAGGGAGTTGTTGCGAAGATAAGTTGTGTGTGCTGTTAACAATGACGTTGAACTAATTGGATTTGTGGAGGTTTGTACTCGATGTTCCACCGGAATGACTCATTTCAATGCCTATAAAGACAAAATACTGTAATTGACTGGGAAATCTCTCTCTGTGCTGTTTCCCGCTCCCCCCCATACATGTTGAAATGGTTCAACAAACTTGAGCGGGCGAGAGGGTGTGGAAGGAGCATTGACCATCTGCTTTTGGATCTCTTTGAGGTTTTTTTAGTAGGTTTTGCACCATGACATACTGTTTGGGTGTTAAAGAGGTTGAATGTTTTCCCTCAAATTGACGTGTAATATTTTCTTCAACAGGCAGTGTCTGATTACAACAGTCAAGGTGAGTAGATGCACTTTATTTTATTTCATTTTTCTGTTCTGTCTCTTCTTTTCCTCTCCCTTATTATAATGCATGCCTTCCTTATACCTGTGCCAACAGGGAATGTCCAGATTATGAAAGCATTTTTCCATCCAATCATCAAACTGATTATCAACACAACATACAGTATTACAGTGCGGTTGGAGGTCGGTGAAGTGTTTTCTTCTAAAATGTATTTGAAGATTAAAAACGTTTACATATCAGCCTGATGGGAAAGTCACTTTGATTGATATAAGCATTTACCCTTCAATTTGACGTTTACTTCCTCTCTCAGCCTCAATAACAATATACATTGTCTTGGGTTTCCAGGTGGTGCAACCTTGTGCTTGTTTTTTGTTTGTTTGTTTTACATTTGATCGAGTCTGTTTGAAATGCGCATTGGACTGGCATTAAATTAGAAATCTGGCTCGATGGTTGCATCATCATCATTCAGGTGCGATATAATTAACTCTTTATAATTAGCCTGTGTAACCCCTGCACATTGGGGCAGCAGTAATTTGTTCAGGGTGCCAGTGATGTCTCCTGTCTTCTTGGTGAAAGACATCATGGGACCTTCAAAGTTAATCGGCTATTGCTTGCAGATGGAACACCCCAGGTTCCATCCAATGGACGGCGCACACGTTGCTTCACCCTGCATGGGAGACATCAAGGTGTCGAGATTCTAACCCAGGCTTAGACAGTTCTAAGGCGATTGCAAACACCTCTAGGCGATACTGTGATTGAGGTGATGTTAAAGTCCCTCAGCAGAAAAACCAAGGTTTGACATGCTCTACTTTATAGAGGTGTGATATCATTTTCTGTCAAAGTATAAGTTTTTCAATACCTACTGTGTAAGTTGTATCGTAACAATGTATAAAAAATGATCAGCCATTGAAAAAGGTGATATCAAAAAGGGCCATATCACCAAGTTTGCAAATTCACAAAGGCTCAGTACAGCAGAACATGGCTTACTTGATTAGACTATGATTGATGATACTTTACCACCAAACTTGGCAGATTTTTGTAATTTTGAGAAAAAATGTATTTGGCCAAATGCAAGGATCTACAAGGAAATTAAACACAGTAGGAGGCGTTCTGGACCATCATGCCTGTGCCCTGGCCCATTATCTTGTCTTAATTGTACTAACCCCATTCTTACAATCGATTCGATCTAAATCTTCCTTCTACTTATCTTTAGAATTAACCTGTATATTCCATCTTTTGCAAAGCAGATTTTAGCCAGGGTGCCAACATGGTATGGCCTATTCCTTTGAGAACTATCATGGCATTTTGTCCACAAGCCAAAAGCAGACAATCCAGTCAGTTTTACTTCCTCATCTGATGCAACAGGTCATCTCTCCTTTTCTTTATAATCCTCCCTTAACCCACTCTCCACTGTTTTGCTTCGCCAAAGGTTAATGCCTGAAACATAAGCTTCACCTCGTTTCTCAGGGCAGTAAATTTACACTTTATACTCTTGTTTGGGAAAATTAATTGTTGCCTTCTCCGCTGACACAGTTCATCACTCATCTTTACCCAGATGAGGAATCCTTGCCAACTCATCTTAGCTTCCCAGATATGACCAAATGGGGTGAACCTGTCAAGCCAAGGCAAAGGCATCGTAAGTCGTAGGCAAAATGAGGCATCGGCAAATGCATACATTTCCTTTTTTATTTCGTAATATGATGTTGAGGTGTCTCGGCCTGTTAAGAACTATAGCATATTAGCTGTCCACAATTTGACTGGGCTGAGAGGATATCCTAGAGGTGTGTACACTCGCTTCTAAGCTGTCTAGCATGGGTTTGAATCTCGACCCAGCTATAGAGTGTCATCCCAGTGTTTCGCAGGCAGGGAAAGGCATCAATCTGTGTGGCGTCCGTCAGATGGACGTTAAACTGTGCATCCCATCTGACGGCATTAGTTAGTGGGCATTAAAGATCGCATTTTTTTTTGAGGGGGGGGGGGGGGACACAAAGTGTCAATGAGCTCTCACCGGCACCGTGAACAAATTCCAAATTCCTGCCCCTTCAGCCGAGTATTGTATGTCAGAGTAGCGACCCACCCGCGATTGTAACCCTTGCTAGGAAACTGCTTCAGTCGAACTGATGCTCTGTATAGAGCATGGTGCACACACAGACCATTTTAGTGACATCAAATTAGCTCGATTTTTGAACTTGTAGTCATCATGAGTAGATTTACACTTTTTGTCCTTTTTTTCCGAACTTGGCTGGAGTTATGACAATGATCTTATTTCTCTCCAAAGTGTATGAAAGCAGCAATGTTGATGTGACCAGCATGCAGGATCTTGTACCAGTTTGCCTGAAATCAAC
Organism: Eptatretus atami; assembly: GCA_035128595.1. Lineage (NCBI taxonomy): Eukaryota > Metazoa > Chordata > Myxini > Myxiniformes > Myxinidae > Eptatretus > Eptatretus atami. The sequence goes on from CM068966.1 coordinate 79,781,999, forward strand.
AAGTGAGAGCATTATCAGTTAGACAACCAAATGTAGTTATGAGTGGAGGCTGGTGAGGTCAGAATGTAATTGTAATTCCCTTTTATGAAAATTGATTCTGTCACCTTTTAAACTCCAATGATCCCAAATTGCTCTCTTTAACATGATGAAAACTAGAATGGCACTCGGTAGAGCACATACCTCTGCCACGTAATGACTGATCCACAAGAACATATCGGGCCCAATACATTTTTGAAATATCGTGCTATATATCGTTTTTGGCCCTATCTTTCATTGGTGAAGAATCATGTTAAAAATTCAATAATTCTCACATCCAGATCCAGAATCGGATCTTCACCAAAATCGAATCATTTCTTCGTTGTCACACGCCCAACCTGTCCACCAAGTTTCATCCAAATCTGTCCACAACTTTTTGAGATATCGTGCCATATATTAGTTTAGCTCTATCTCTCAATGGTGAAAAATCACTGAAAATTTTTTAGTACTCAGATCCGGATCCAGATCTTCACCAAAATCGAATCATTTCATCCTTGTCACACACCCAACCTGCCCACCAAATTTCATATAGATCCATCCACAACATTTTAAGATATCCTGCTCACAAACAAACAAACAGACAGAGAGAGGTGAAACATAACCTCCTTCACCTTCAGTGGCGGCGGTAACTAGAACGACACTCGGTATGGCGCACAACTCTGCCAGGCGGAACAGTTTACATTTTGTATCCCATTAATAGGCCAGATCTGCATCTGGACCTTGACCAAAATCTAATCAATTGGTCTGTGCCACACACCATTTGTGTGCTCACAAAATGAATGTGGGTAGATGACTTTCCTTATTCCCAGTTATATTCCTTTCAGCACTTTGCAAGTACTTGTGTTATCAGCAGAAATGAACTATCTGATTGCCCTACTCCCTCAATAATAAATTCTCATAATGTTACGCTCTGATGGCATCTATATGTGAATTGTTTTCAGGCTGCACGGAGCTTAAACCTATTCCTTAACCAAGCATCTGGCGAAGAAAGAAAGAAACTTCTTGCTACTAAAAATGTTCAAGCACTCCTGTAAGAAAAATAAATTGAGCATGTGTGCATGTTCATGGGTGCATGTGGAAATTTCTGCAGATCTTGAGTGTGCAAATACTTACCGAAAGACCATTTTTGTGTTTTCTGCACCACATAATCATCATTCTTTGCAGAAAGTCATGCACCAGATTCGTATTCGAGGCTGGCGGTGAGTTTTTCTTTCTCTTTTCATAGGATAACCTTGCTTCACTGGTTCAACCCTCTCATTGGTGCCCCTGTTGGGTCGAAGTCTAACCCCCAATTGTAGGCTGATTCTCCTTCTGCTGTACCCAGATTACGAATTACAAGTGGGGATAATGGAGATATTGTGTAGAGTGGCTCACCGGCAGGAGAGACAGCGGAATGCCCAGCAGTGGTTCATCTCAAATGAAATTGTGACGACGTTCTTGGCCATCAGGGATTCCGAGTTTGAAACGGTAACGATGATTGAACCATGAATTTCTCAATAAGATGGAGCCAGAATAGGAGTACATTGTTGTTATGGTAAATGCACACAATTGTGTTCCTGATCTTTTCTGCAGGACTGCAGGAAGTTTCTTAATAAGTTGAATAAAGTGCAGGATAATCCAAGGTGAGAAATTTTAAAATGTGCCTCATTGTGAAGTTTGAAGTCGAAAAATAAATACCTTCTGCATTCTTCCTATTTTACAGTGGTGGAAAATTAATAGATTCTGGTTAACAGTACATCATGGATGTTTTTTCAATTACTCGTTTATAATGAGAGCAATCACATTGGTTGTGGTTAATTGCAAAGTAAATGTTACTCAGCTCATTTGTATCGTCTCTGACCCTACGGATCTCAAACACATTATCTTCTTCCTGTATCTGTCAGCTTTGAAAAGTGTGGCTTATGGTGGTGACATAGTGGTTAGGACACTGGATTGGAATTCAAGAGGTGGCAGATTCAAATTGAGCTCAAGGCAGCACGATTAAGGATTTTGATTGTCGGATTTGGGAGATTGAGCTAGAGACAGGAGAATTGCCTATGTCAGTAAAAATAAAACCCATCTGGCTAATTATTGTCAAGTCAGACAGTCTGTTTATTGCGTTCTTACTACTATTACGATTCCCCACGGAACGTTCCAATAAAAGCCGAACCTGGCGGTGAAATGCATGGGAGGAAAAAGGAAGGAAAGTGCTTCTTCTAATTAAAATGCTTCTTTGCAAATGATTTTGACATGGGGATCACGAAACAACAATACCCAGACATTTCAGGTTCATGAGGACAGACAAATGTTAAAAGTAAGATGTGAAAACGCAAGCTTATGTACAAGAGAAATAAATAAAGCCAAACCCCAGCTTTGGTGTCAAAATACCAGACTTACACGAGAACCAAAAGGGATCACAGCACGAGGACTTGAGCAAGGCACGAGGTGATGGCATACAGGACGGAGGTAAGAGAAAGCCAACGAGCTGTGATGGTAGAGAGAAAGGCATTCCCAATCTCTGACACTGTGCGTCCTCGTTCGGGCGACAAAAACAGAGAGAAAGATGTTATCTCTAAATGTCCAAAGCTCTAACTGATCTCTCTCGTATGCAGACACGGTCTTTACGCACCACAATGACCACTTTTCCAACATGCGGCCGGTCCCTCTCATTGGGTGCTCGTTGTCTGGAGCGACACCTCATTATCCCGCCCACTCAGGGTTTTTCGGTCGTACCTTTTTACTAGCCACCGCATGGATTCCTCTTTAAGGGGCCGTACAAATCCCTCTTTCAGGGCTCACAGGACATTCCATGGCCGTGCATGCAGCGTTTTGTATGCCTTTGTGCCCACAAGTCCTCCACCTGGCCTTGCCTGTTAACAAGAGGTTTTAAGCGGTACTCTTACCCTTCTGTGCTCTATAATGGATGCTCGGTGCCTCGTCAGTGCATGTTTGACAATACAACTTACCTCGAGACAAATACCTAATACAGTACAAGAGTAATCCTGCCCTACTCAAACACATAGACCAAGCTACGGTCTTAACACAATCTAGCTATGGATTCTACCCCTCCCCTCCCACCTTCATTAACCATTAGGAATGGAACAATTTACTCCCCCCACCTCATCTTGTCTACTTGTGACACCGGTTGAAACATTTTTCTTAATGGCCACAGTTAGCCTGGTGTTGGCTTGGTGGTTAGGGTGGCAGGCTTGGGATCTTCGAATCCTGAGTTTGAGCCCTGGTGGCTGCTGAATTAACACCAGGTGGGGTTGACTCAGCCTATAAATAGGGGCATTGCATCAGCGGCACCCCCCTACTTGCGAGCAGTGGCGATGCACCGTTGTTCATAGCCAGTTGAAAGTATGAATTCATGCCACCACAATAAGTGGGAATATATATCTATATATCTATATATATATATATATATATTATTTTAATTATATATATATATATATATTATAATATATATATATATATATACGAGGTGTTCAAAAAGTATCCAACCTTAATTGTTTCGTGCGTAAACAAATGAAGCTAGGGACGCGTGGTTTGGTGCACGTATGTAGTGATCCAATCCGTATGCATTAATATTTTCCCGCCTGCAGAAGCTGTCAGTCGCCGACAGACCACCGATGAGTGAGGAAGTGTAAGTGAGCGCCGTCGGATTTTCGCTTTTGACAAAAATGATGGATCACTGTGGTCTCATCGCCAGTGATCACTGTGTTGAAGAAGTTGGGATCACTGTTCACAGTCTCCAGCATGTCCTGTGCGATCTCCAAACGGAGTTGCTTCTGCTCGATCATTAGCAGCTTTGGCACGAACTTCGCTGAGATTCTCCTTAAGCCCAAATCCTCAGTCACAATGGAATGAACGGATCCAATGCTGACGCCCGCCTCGTCTGCAAGTTCTCTGATCGTGATTCGACGATCCTGCATCAGCAGGGTCCTCACTTGGTCATTGACGATCTCATTTCGGGATGTTGAGGGCCTACCAAAACGTGCTTCACTTTCCACTGATGTGCGACCATCTTTGAAGCGGTTTTACCACTCTTTTATCTGTGTGGTGCCATGCTTCGTTCCGAAGCCTGTTGAATCTTGCGGATCGTTTCCACTTGGGAATCGCCAAGCTTTACAAAAAATTTGATGCAGTAGCGTTGTTCAAGTTTTCCGTCATTTTGTCAAAAACGGAAATCCGACGGCGCTCACTTACACTTCCTCACTCATCGGCGTCTGTCCGCGACTGACAGCTTCTGCAGGCGGGAAATATTCACGCATACGGATTAGGATCGCCTACATACGTGGACCAAACCACGCCTCCTTGCTTCATTTGTTATGCACGAAAAATTAAGGTTGGATACTTTTTGAACACACCTCGTATATATGTATATATATATATATATATTTTCTATTATATATATATATATATATATAATATATATATATTAATATATATATATATATGTATATATAACCAGCAGTGTGTGTGTGTGTGTGTGTGTCTGCGACCACTGTTCTCCGACAACCACTGGTCCGATCTAATTGAAACTTGCCAGGTATATTGCTGGGGGCTTGTGGATGTGCCTTTCAAGGTTTGATATTAATCGGACAAGTGGTTCCCAAGTTATGGCCATTTATTACCAAACCAATGACAGGACACGGTGCTATGACGTCACGCGTCACAATTCTTCTCTTCGTTTGATATGACGTCACAATTGACGCTGGGGACCTGAGTTTGTGCCTTTTCAAGGTTTGATATCGTTGTTCTTCATCCGTTTCAGCTGTTTCCCAAGTGTTTTCCAAGTTATGGCCATTTATGATATGGTTGGTCCGATCTAATTGAAACAATCCCCCAATCCAGTCATTGTTTACGATAGCGAAGGAACGAAGCTGCGCGTCATGCACGTGCAATGGAATCGGACGTAGCACGAGCTGCTCGCTTGACACGCGACGCTACGCACGTGACAAGGCGTCATGCAGTTGAAACGGATGAAGCACGAGCTGCTCGCTCGGCAG
>CM068966.1:79787050-79799531 GCA_035128595.1 Eptatretus atami
ACTGGCAAGCAATTCTCTTTCTTCACAATGAACGTCACAAATTCTTCTCTTTTTTTTAAATTTTTTTTAATTTTTATTTTTGCACAGTACGGGCACGCACGTAGGGCACGAATGTACGGGCATGCCCGTAGGTACGTCATCCATCAGATCCTTCAAAATCTGTTGGTTGCAAAATCTGTGATGGGTGTACGGCATGCACTACAAAAGCACTACAAATCTGTGATGGGTGTACGGGATTACGTACGTACGGGCACGCACCTACGGGCCATCGTACTAGTATTAAGAAATAGACAAGATATGTGACTATGAGGGACTATGATTGATAATATTGAATATATACGATACAAGTAATTATAAGTCAGGTGATGGTTGTTTTCATCAAAGACAAAAAGGGTTATTGGTAAGATTTAAAAGAGATGAATTGGGTGGGAAGGTCATGGATGATTTATAGGATTGAGATCAAAGTCTTATGCTTTTACGTATATTAGATAATAATGACATTGAAAGGTGTGATAAGAAGCTAAAGGGAATAAAAAAAAATAATAATCAAGGAAAACAATAAACGTTAAACATTATTACAACTGTTAACTTAAAGAAAGGAAGAGTACAGAAAACATGAAGTACAATAGAGAAGTTATAAACATCAATTATATACAGAAGAGATAAATAAGAAAGCATTAGGAGCTTTTGATGATAAAAGAATATATTTTAGAGAATGTAATCAATTAGTCTCCCTCTGGATACAAGTATAAGTGTTAAGATATTGGTTGGGAATTTAACAGGCTACCTGCTGTCTTTTAACTGATATAAATGATAGAACCAAGCTATACCAAACCAAACGAGTGGAGATGTTAATCAGCCATTATATTTAAATGGGAAACTAAGAATGTGAGAAATATCAAATAAGTCTTATTGAAGACATAACCGGGGTAAAAGTGGAATAAAACAAATAAAGGCGGATAAATTTAATTAGAAAAAGTTTTGAGGATGTAAAGAAAAAAAAATATCCTTGAATGGACTGAAACTTCCTGATGGATCAAATGAACAATGGAAAAACAATTTACTACAAATCTCAAAAATGATATGTGGCTCAGGAGGTTGGTGGAAATAAGAGCATTAAGAGAATTTTTACTGCATTTCAATTCTGCTCAAAAAGACACATACCAAGAACCCAAGTTTCCAAGTTATTCTTTGTGAATATATTGATGGAAAATGAATGTTATAAGAAAATCAAGTTATTCCCTGAAGTAGAAACATGGGCAAATATTTGTTGGTTCGCTCTTTGAGTGGGAATGAAAGAATATGAAAGGGAAGAAGTGCTTTAATATCAGTAAGTCTCAATCTTTCATAGTCTGCCAATTTTACATTTGCTTGTATGGGAGGGTAGGACATGTAGTCTCACATTTTGAGCTTTTTGGGGCTTGGTTCAGAAAGTTTTTCCCTTTTCCCGCATTCATTTGATGGGCCGTCCCAGAAACCGCCATTATACATCTACTCATGAGGAACAAAAGGTTCACACATATGTCATTGGTCACATGGTTTGGTAGCGCATAATTAGGGATTTACCCAAAACCTATAAAAAAATAGCCCCACTCAGAAGAAGTCCAAGCAAGGGTCTGAATCTCTGATTGCTCTTTTCTGTTTTGGTTGCTGCACAAAGGAGGAGTGTTATTGAGATCAGACAGCTCACATCATCCTCATCACCCATTCCTACTCATCAATTGTGTCACGAGCTCACTTTGCCCTGTACCATGCCAACCTCTCACAACCCAGCACCAAAGCAATGCCAAGCAACATGCTTGTCTAAAGCCCCTTGCATCATCCCTATCATTATATGAAACTGGCATTGCGGTGCTATTAGCAGAATTTTAATATCAGTTTCAATTGTTCGATGGTAAACGTTAAGGTTGCGGGTTCCTTTTTTACCCCTTTCCTTGTGTCTTTTGACTGTCAGATCTGCACGCATCCTTTAGTGACATCCCCATATTTATTTGAAAATAAACCCCTTTTAATTGTACGAGAAGCGTGTTCCCATTTCCTGCATCCTGTGCGAACCCCACCAGGTTCGGTTATTTAATGTGAAATCCTTGGGGGATTATGGACTGGTAATAACTCGGTTGCCTTGGTCAAAATGGATGTCTGACAGACATTATTAATATGGCAACAATTGATGATTCCTATTGAAATCTGCTTGTAATGAGTATAGTTTTTTTTGAAGGACATAGTCAAGGCTCCTGGAAGAGCTGGGACACTGAACAGATCAGAACACACAGACAAAACAGGAATGCGAAAGGAACAGTAAGAAGAGAGGGGGGGGGGGGGGGGGGCGGGTGAACACCAACAACGAGTTGAAGGCCAAGAAGAGGCAGAACTGGACAAAAATGGGTGTGAGGAGAACTAGGTGGTAGGAAAGGAAGCATGGGGTAGACAGATATGAGCAGGAGGAAACTCCACAGAGGTATAGACTAGAAATTTGGAAAGGACGAGGGTTGAGGGTGGGGTTAACGAGGGTAGTAAAAGATTATTGTTTTGGATTGAAGACATCTGAGATGGTCGTGACAGCTGATCTTGGGCCACCGACTGGAGGGAAGCAATGCAAAGATCTGAGGGAGAGGATATTTTTTGGCCTGATGGAAGTTGGTCCCACAGGTGGGGGAACAAGGAAAATATGAGTGGTGGTGACCATGATCCTGGCTTTAGTCGTTTTCACCACAGATGAAGTTGATGTAGATTCATGTGAGCCCTGCAGAAACTGGGTGGACAAGCATGGTAAAGAGCAGAGGTGCAAAAATCAAAAAGGAGGTGGTAGAAACAAAGAGACCACCGCCTGTCTGTGATGACGAAGTGATGGCCCATAGACCCTTCAGCCTCATCATTGGATATTCCAATGTGATAAGGCCTTTGTTTCCACAGTGTGAAGCTGAGCAGAATGTGAGGTAGGGGAAGTAGCCCAAGAAGGAGAGGCAGAACCCATGCAAGCAGCAGATGAAGGCCTTTCCAGGTGGATAGGAGTTCAGGTGGCAAGCAAGGACATTGTATGACCGAGGATGCCAGATATGCTGCTTTGAGTCAAACTTGAATGTGGTTTGCCCAGGAAAGATTCATGGCTGAATAGTGAGAACCCAGTCATTTGAATGACTGAACTTCCACAAGAGGAATTTTGTTAAAGAAAGTACGAAAGGAGGGTTACGCACATCATCCTTTTTGGAGAAGACATTGAGAGTGTTAATTTTATTCAGGGATTGAACGACATATTCCAAATGTTTGATCAAGTCTTGGTGAATATTTTCAATCTGAATAGGGAAGAGGCTCGCACGCCTGCTGCTGAAGGAGAGGTTTGTCACGGCAGAGGGTGGAAGTCATCCAGAAAATCGATAAAGAGTATTTTCCAAAGAGACAGAGAGATCGTTGATAGAAAAACAGGAATAGCACTGCCCAAACACTCGAACAAAGGGAAGGGAGATGAACGGATTCCATGGTGCCACTACGTTTGGCTAACGAAGAGTAGAGGAAATCAGTAAGCCTTGTGTTGAAGTTGGCCTGATCCTATCACAGAGTTTGAAGAATGAGGCAGGATGCCAGACTGTAGAACAGCACAGATTTGATCCAGAGAAGACGGCCTGATCTCATGTCTGACTCGAGAAGCCTCTATCCCATTGTTGGGTGAAGTAGATTGCAGCATGTTCAAGGTGGAGTGATCTGGTCTGAAACCAAATTGGTGATAGAGATGAGGTTGTTGAATAAATGGAAAGATTTCGTATCAACTGTGCTATGGATTATGATGACCTTCCTGATGATTGAATAAGCTAAGAGGTTTGTAGTTAAGGGGATAATTTTTGGCACCTTTTTTATCGTAATGCGGTGATGTTGGCCCGATTCCATGCAGACAGGAAGATTACCTCGCCCAATAACGGGTGAAAAGGGCAGAGTCAGAGAATGTGCGAGGATAGCAAGAGCAGTTTTTAGTGACACGTGAGGTGATGCCGTCCGGTCCCGTTGCAGGTTCAGAAGTTTTCGAGGGTTGCCAAAAACTCTCTCCCTTTCTCAGGTGGCAAGACAGAGTCCTGAGTAGTTGGGCTGTGACTTGGGTGTAGTGGATTACAGAGAGTGAGGTTTCCGGGACACAATATTTGGAAAAACAAACACAGATCGAGGCATTCACCCCCCACTCTCCTCCGGAGCCAGAGCCCCCCTCCCACACCTGCACTCCACAGTGACCGCACGTTTGAAGACGAGGCAGGGATGGAACACGGGTGACCAACAAGACATTAACCCACGCCCGCTACCCCCCCCCCCATCCACCCCCCCGTCTACCCCCGCCCCGGAGGGAGACCTCCACGTTCTCGTAGTTCATACCCCAATAGTTCAGCCCAGCCCGTGGCACACGACATCCCCTCCCCGCTCCACTTCCTGAACCCTCCCCCCCCTCCCCCACCCCTCGACCGCACCTGACACACCTTGTTGCAGACTTTTGGAATGCACTGCCACATTTCCTCCCCCCACCTCCCCTTCCGCCACATTTGCCTCTTTGGAAAAGGTATGTCCAAGTTGTTTCAGAGCAACTGTCCCTACCACTAGGATTCAGTGCACCATGGGTGGCAAGAAGGGAAGGTTAATTGAAGATGAGATTATGATTAATCCTGCGCAGAAAGAAAGAGCAGAATTTCTGTGGAAGAATTCCCACAAATGGGCGACGTACGATCCGCCTGCCCGTGCGCCGATCGTACTACATAACAGGGGGCAGTACATAGTGGAGACGCAGGCTCTGAAGAGAGATGGCGCTCTGGCAGTCCGCCAATCTGCTTGTGTGAAATACCAGAATCGCAGTGCATCCGAGTCAGCTCCTAAGAATAGCCAAAGAGAATGTTCTACTTTCACTAAGACATGATCAGATGAAGCCAATATAGCAGAGGAGAGCAGGAGACGTTCGCATGAAAGAAAGCATCACCAACTCTCAGAATGGAGGATTTGCCATTGGTAAGAAATCCCATTGGAAAGTTTACACATTGAGCTCAGTCCCATGCGAGTCACGAGCAAGTCATTTGTATGAAGTGCCATGGTTGGTAAGAGAGTATCAACACCCAGCAAAGTTGCATGGAACAATTGAAACACTAGCAGCTGAAACAGATGAAGCACGAGCTGCTCGCTTGGCAGACAACACTGGACGCGAGGCAAGGCGTCGTGTAGAAGAAACGGATGAAGCACGAGCTGCTCGCTTAACACGCGACGCTACGCGCGTGACAAGGCGTCGTGTAGAAGAAATCCCTCACCAGCGAGAAGACCGGCAAGTAATGGATGCCCTGCGCCATCAGGACGTACACCGTGCGAGACTAGAGCAGGCTCACCGTGAGAATCGCAACTTGCTCGATACGATGATACCGATTTCTTCCGAGAGGAACTTCATGTTGAGTAGAGGCACGTGTTCACAGCAGACCTCATCTATCTATAATTCCAGCAATCTCTGTGCGTCTGTGTGTCTGTCTGCGACCGCTGTTTCTCGACAACACTGGTCCAATCTAATTGAAACTTGCCAGGTATATTGCTGGGGCCCTGTGGATGTGCCTTTTCAAGGTTTGATATTAATCGGACAAGCGGTTCCCAAGTTATGGTCATTTATTTACCAAACCAATGACAGGACACGGTGCTATGACGTCACGATTGACGTCACAATTCTTCTTTTTTTTTGCACGTACGGCCACGCACGTACGGGCAGCGAGAGCGAAGGAACGGCCTGTGTGGTTGTTGTTTCTGGCAAGCGGTTTGAAAGTTTTTTTTTTTTGCACGTACGGGCACGCACGTATGGGCACGCACATACGAGCATGCCCGTAGGTACGTCATCCATCAGATCCTTCAAAATCTGTTGGTTGCAAAATCTGTGATGGGTGTACGGGCATGCACTAAACAAAATCTGTGATGGGTGTACGGGATTACGTACGTACGGGCACGCACCTACGGGCACGTACTAGTATATAACAAAATGGCCACAGTTAAACTTGGATTGGCATGAAAATGGTACCTGGGAAAAAGTAGTCTCACTCCAAATCTTATTTTCCGGATTTCGTAAAAAAATTTATGATAGAAATAAGACTATGGTCTGTAAAAGAGATGATGATGTTGATAATAATGATAATAATGATGATGTTGATTTTTATTATTATTATTAATTGTTATTATTTATTTTTGACAAATATTCATGATGCTGAAATACTGTATTTACTATATCCTGTGTGGTGAGGACTTTTGACCCACTTTAGACTGTTTCGTTTCTGCCTTTTGGGGTCTTATGTATATTATGAAAGCACTGGTGGTTATTGTGGAGAAGAAGGAAAGGGAGAATATGAAGAAGAAAGTAAATTCTTAAAAAACAGGAGAGGAGAAATGGATTGAAAAGAGAAAGAGGGTAACAGAGAGAGAAAGAAAGAGAACAGAGAACGAGCAGAGATAGGAGTTTGGAGGAGATACGATATAATTAAATAGAGGGGTGGATAGGAGTGTCAAAATCAAGTTGTTTTGCACATGTAAATAGATGCCCTCTTGGGCCATTAAATATCATTAAGTCACTTGTTTTGTAACTCCATTTCTCGATGCAAACCTTTTTCAGTGTCATCACACTACCTTGCACTGCCATCTACGTTGAAGATATTGAGGTAAAATGCTTCTTATATTATCCAAGGTAATTTCATCTTGTACATTGGTTCTTTGAATGGACGCTGATGCTCTCTACTGTCTTTTTGTTACTCGGTGGACAGAGTTTATGTTTTCACCCCTGTCTGTCTGTCTGTCTTTCTGTGAGTAGGGTATCTCAAAGGGTTATGGATGGATTCGGAGAAAATTTGGTGGACAGGTTGTGTGTGTGAACAGGAAGAATTGATGAGATTTTGGTGAAGATCCAGATCCGATAATTTTTCAGTGATTTTTTTTACCATTAAGTGAAAGGGGCAAAAATGCTACATATATAGCAGAATATCTCAAAATGGTACGGACGGATTCGGACGAAATTAGGAGGACAGGTTGTGTGTGTAAGCAGGACAAATTGATGAGATTTTGGTGAAGATCCAGATCCGATAATTTTTTTCAGTGATTCTTCACCGTTAAGTGATGGGGCCAAAAATGATATACAGCAGAATATCTCAAAGTTGTGGACAGGTTAGGTGAGTGACAAGGAATCATTTATTTGATTGTGGTGAGGATCTAGATGGATACAAGATTAAATGTAGTTTCAAGATTGAGAGACAGGGCCAAAAACGATATATAGGACGATATTTTAAAAAGTTGTGGACGGATTTTGACAAAACTTAGTGGATAAGTTGGGTAGGTGACAAGAACAAGTACTTAGATTTTGGTTAAGTCCTGGATGCAGATCCTACCTATCAGGGGGATACAAAACATAAACTGTTCAGCCTGGCGGAGGTATACACTCTACCAAATGCCGTTATCGTTGATTATGTATTGCCACATTACAGCACTAAATGCTTGTTACAAAATTCCTTTTCTTCTGTCCCCATGAAGATGAAGAGGCCGAATGATGACAAACTGGAGGATTTCTGGGTGGATTTTAATATTGGAACACACAGGATATCGGTGTTTGTTGCAGATGAACACCAGGACACTCAGGTCTTATTTATTTTGCATTGTGTCAACACGTCTTGAAACATTGTCATGTGTTCAGGGTGTGTGTGAGTTCAGAAACTGATTTGAGTTTGAACGCCTTCATTGGCATTATTTCATGAATTTCCTTTATCTCCAATTAATACTGTTGCTTTACATGAGGTAAACTTTGAGATGGGCTTTGCTTATTATTATATCATCGGAATAATCTCCATCACTAACTTTTGCGATGGCAATTCATATTCTCAACCATTAACTTCGTTTTTATTTCCTTTCCAACACATTTCTTTTCAGGATCCCCTCTGGGAGACAATCACCTTATCTCATGACATGGTAAAGAGTTTCTCCATTGGTAGGTGTCCACTCGAGGCCAGTGGAAAATTGGCGTTTTGATGATAAAGATTTTACATTATTATAGGTCACAGCATGGCTGTTCTCTGCCTTGGGCATTTTTCCTGACATCCATTGAAACTCGAGCCCCCCCTGCTGTTTGGAAATGATATGTGTGTGTGTGTGTATATATATACCTTTTTACAGCCATTTTTCCCTGCTGAGCAGGGGTTAGCTTTCTTTGCGGGCTCCATGCAATCATGGTTCCCTTCTTGAGGCAATGTTTTATGGCTGGATGCCCTTCCTGGTCGCCTCTTACAACACACGGGGATATGGTACACCTATTCTAACCGGGGCATACACCTGGACCAGTACACTGGTACTCATTTTGCTGACCTCGGAAGAATGACAGGCTGAGTCAACCCCCTGGTGTTAATTCAGTGGAAAACGGGGCTTGAACTCAGGACCCTCAGATCCCAAGCCGACCACCCAACCATTAAGCCAACACCAGGCATACTGTTGCCAAGCCAACTGTTCCTTATCAACTGTTTCATTGGAGTGCTTAAGCCACTTGGCGAATGCTCTACCATATTTGCACTGTCACTGAATACTGTATAATCGATTGACTTGAACAATGTTCAGGGGCCATTTGCCTGTGTTGACCCCGCCTTGTTCTGCGGTGTGTCAGGCTGTTTCTGACTCGCTCAAAATCTGCAATTTTATTTTGCACCACGTTTCCTGTTTTTGTATGATCTTCTTTCATTATATGACCCATTACTTCAGCATAGATAAGTACAAATAAAGACAATGAAATATTTTGTTTCCATCATCGCAGGATAGAGGAGAGATACGCACACTCTGTTGAAGCGGCCTCACCAACATTTGAATCTCAACCCAGCTATAAACTGTCATCCCATTGTTTCACAGGCAGGGTGATTCATCAATGTCAGGTCAGGTCAGGTATGGGAGCATGCGTCGCAGCAGCGTGTTGCTGTGTCCACTTTCCGCTGGTACACCAGGGGCCTCTGTCTGCCACCCCAGGCAGATGCCTGGCTCATTCCCATCTCCTTGAGATGCCGATCAACCAACTGCAACCAAGAGACATGTGATCGGTTCATTGGCCTCCTCCACTCACGAGGTTCCCTTGCTGAGAGAATCTGGTGAGCAGGATCAGCATCAAGAAAATGAGCCACATGTCCATACAGTCACATCTAACACTCACGGACGATGCAGGTAACAAATCTCATTTGAGTCTCTCTCAGCAACCGCTCATTGGACACAAAGGCCGACCAGCGATAGCCAAGGATTCTCTGAAGAGGCCTGGTACCAAAGGAATTAAGTCTCTATCTCAGATCCCTGGTCAGAGTCCAAGCCTCACATCCATAGAGCAAGACTGGAAGCACAAAGGACCTGAAGACTCGGACTTTCGTCCTCCTGCACAGGGACCGACAGCGCCACACCCCATAATCCAGTGCATCCATGACTCCCCAGGCCCGACCCAGACAGATATTGACCTCTGCCTCACAGTCAGCAGAGACATGACGATCACTGCCATAGTAAGTGAATCTCTCCGTGACCTCAACATCTTCACCACAAACAGGTACAGTTAAGATAGCAGCATCCAATATGTCATTGAAATTATGGATCTTAGTTGTGACCCAGGAAACCCGTAATCCCAGTGGTTCCGACTCCTCATTTAGCACCTCAAGGGCCCCCAAAAGGATATCCAGAATCTCCGCAAAGATGACTGCATCATCTGCAAAATCAAGGTGAGAGATCTTGTCATTCCGAAATGATGCACCACAGCTTGATCTCTCTGACATCCTCCGCAGAATCCAGTCCATACAAGCACTGAAAAGTGTGGGGGCCAGTAAATAACCCTGACGAACTGCAGTACCAACTGGAAATAAGTCGGAGATGGTATCACCATATCTCACAGCACTGTCAGCACCAGAGTATAGTTCAGACATCAGATTGTTCAATTTTGGTGGCACCCTACGAAGACCAAGAATCCCCCAGAGGGCTTCCCGATTCACTGAATGAAATGCTTTGCAGAGATCAGCCCCTGCATCAACTCTCATAAGCGATCGGTGAGCACCCGAAGAGCAAGAATACGGTCAATTGTTGACCTCTTTGGTGTAAAGCCTGCGTGCTGGTGCTCAAGCGGATTGTGGCGAACCCTATCAATAATTATCTGAGCAAAGACCTTGCCGGGCACTGAGAGCAGCGTCACCCCTCGGTAGTTGTTGCAGTCCTGGCGATCACCCTTCCCTTTCCAGAGAGGGACAACAAGGCCCCTCTTCCAGTCAATTGGGATGATGCCTGTGTTCCAGGCGGAGCACAGAACTGCATGCAACGACATAAGTACAACATTTCCACCAGCCTTGAGAAAGTCAGCATGGATGCCACAGTTCCCAGGAGCTTTACCACATTTCAACTGGTTCATCGCAGCCTGTGTTTCCACAAACAAAGGTGGATTACAGTTGATTGGAGGGTCAGCAATAGGGATACTAACACCCCTATCATCCAACTCAACATCTGGTGGATCAGCCTGGTACAGCCGCTCAAAGTAACGGACCCAGCGGCCCTTCAGTTCGGACTATTCTGTCAAGAGCTCACCAACCTCTGGCTCTTACTGCGTAACCGAGGTAAGGACTTGGAGGAAGCAATGAAGTGAATTCCCCTGTATCAGGACAAGAATCACTTGACGCGCAGGTGAGCTCTATCCCCAGGTTTCTCAACCGGGGTTCCCCAGAACCTAGGTTCCGCAGATGTCGCTCGGTGGTCCACGGAGAAACAGTATAATAGGCTAATGTATTTTTGAGTAGATTTTGTTTGATTTAATATTCGTAATTTTACTATACATGTACAGCTATTTGTTGGAAACTCCTTGGTTATTATAATAGAGGCTTCAACCTCATATTATTTACAATTATAACAACCATAGGGAATGTATTTAACGATGTCTATATGGCGCCATGTGAAACCGCTCTCACTGTTAGTGGACGTCCTGTAACGGCGGTGGATTCGTGTATCATTGAGTGACTGACTCAAGTACGGGACGCATGCACTGTCTCGATCTATCTTCTCTGTGCTTCCCAGCGCGAAGTCTCTCTCTCTCTTTCTCTCTCTCTCTTCTCTTTCTCTTTCTCTCTTCTCTCTTTGCTCTCTCCTCTCTTTCTCTCTTCTCCTTTCTTCCTCCCTCCTTCTCTCTCTTTCTCTCTCTTCTCTCTTTCTCTTCTCCTTTCTCTCTCTTCTCTTTCTCTCTTCCTTTCTCTTCTCTTTCTCTTCTCTTTCTCTTCTCTCTTCTCTCTCTCTCTTTCTCTCTCTCTCTTTCTCTCTTCTCTTTCTCTTTCTCTCTCTCTTCTCTCCTCTCTTCTCTCATCTCTCTTTCTCTTCTCTTTCTCTCTCTCTTCTCTTTTCTCTCTCTCTTCCTCTCCTCTCTCTCTCTCTCCTCTCTCTCTCCTCTCCTCTTTCTTCTCTCCTCTCTTTCTCTCTCTCTCTCTTCTCCTCTTCTCTCTTCTCTCTCTCTCTCTCTCTCTCTCTCCTCTCTCTCTCTCTCTCTTCTCTCTCTTTCTCTCTCTCTCCTCTTTCTTTTCTCTTCTCTCCTCCTTCTTTCTCTCTCTCTCCTCTCTTTCTCTCTTCTTTCTCTCTCTCCTCGTCTTACCTTTATGGCTTAAGCTTTATTGTTTATCAAGTTACATGAGGTTTTTGTTGTTGTTTTTTTTTTTGTGAATTAAAGCCTCGGTGTGAGGGCTCATAAACGAGCAGTATGTTTTTTTTCATTGACAAAAAGGGGGTCATTTTTTCTTAAAGCAGGTATCCGAAAAAATATATTACATTTACCACGTGAACTACGTAAAATATAAATGAGCTAGATATTAATAATGGTATATAATAATTTTTATGCAGGGGTTCACCTCTGAAGACATGAAAACTATTTCAAGGGTTCCACAAGGATAAAAAGGTTGAGAAACGCTGCTCTACCCCCTCGCAAATTCCTCACGCATAGGCCTCCTTGTCCAGCTGAGGAGTTTGCGAACAGGCTAAGTGTGGATTTGGGAGGTCTGGGTACTCAGGGGAATCCTGAAGAGTTGTGGAGTGCCTTCAAGACCACCGTCCTTGATGTTGCCTCTGTCAACAAGACTGGCCCTGTGACTCTTGTCAATGGTGTCCAGTGTCCCTTGAGAGACAAAGTTCTTCTTCGCCCTAGCCCTTGAGCTTGCAAACATCTAGCCTAGGCTGGGGTGGTACTATTCTCCTGGATTTAAGCTGCAACTTCAGCGTTGGTACCACAAGCCTGTGGTCGCTATTGAGGAACTGAGCACTCCCGTAGACCTTGCAGTTCTGGATCATCCTCCAGTGACCATCAATGAGCACATGGTAAATCTCCTTTGCCACACCACCAGCATTGGAATACCACCTCCAGCGATGAGCCTGTGGGTACTGAAACCATGAACCAGCCACTGTAAGTCCATGACTTCTTGTAAAGTCAAGGAACTTAGTGCTATTCTGGTTCACAGTTACAGACCCATGTGGACCA
>CM068966.1:79833365-79848660 GCA_035128595.1 Eptatretus atami
TGTCACAATGCTTTGCCACATACTGTACTTCCAGAGTCATGAATATTAATGAACTGATTTTTGCATATTATTTGAACTACTTGGTGGGAAGACCTTTCGGATAAATTAGGAATGTAAATAGTTTTTAAACATGTTTGTTATCATACAGAAGTATTCAAAACAAACTACAGAATCATTAATGTCTGAATATCGAGGCCCGGCAGCGGTTGGTGCTCGGTACAGACTTACCTTGTTCTAATGTATATGTTGCCCGGTGCTGTGTGCTGTGTGTGTGTGTGTGTGTGTGTGTGTGTGTGTGTGTGTGTGTTCTCTTAATACGTTCTCATTAAAATGCCCTTGTTCTTTCCTGCAGGATTGTGTGAATGACAGTTGGCTTCCTTCAGACCTTTCTTCTCGGAATCATGACTCTACTTTTAAAACACCACAGCCAAGTTGTGTGGGACATGCAAAGCTAGTAACTGGAGCTGAGGAGAAACGTAGTATATCCTCAAAATGCTCTACAGCTGTGCAACAACTGAAGGTAGTTTCTTCCGTTACTGGGCAAATGCTTGCACAAGGAATTTTTATCTTCAATGTATTTCTTTAGATGAGCCAAGGCTATAACAATAGGTTTTATCGACTGAAAATTGATAAAGGTATGCTGACCACTGTGGGAAGCAAAGTTGAGAAGAAAGATTTGTGCATTTGCCATTCATTGTAGCAATATATGGATGCCCTTTTGATCCCTCCGATGCTCTGCCTTTTTATCATTTTATTTATCAAAAAATAGAAAAAAAAAATCCCCCCTTCCTGATTGAATACCTCATTAACTGAATTTGTGTAATGCTAAATTAAGTTCCATTTTCCTTTACCATTAGAAACATCCAGGCAAGTTTTATGATGACAATGTTCACTCTAAAGTCTCGACATCTACATTGTCTTGCCATGGTGAGATATGTTTATTTTTTTGGCCTTGTTGCATTACAATTTTACAACGTTTGTTTGATGTAAAATGCTTTAAAGCTATTGAGCGAGTAAGTTATTTTGAGCACAAAATATGAAGCTAACAGTGCTCCTTCAATATGAGTTACATGCTTCACTCTGCATGTGAGCATAGAGCCCCAGATGTGTGCTTAAGACCCCACTTGCCTTTCAAGTGAAATTGCAGAAGTAAACCCTATAATGGAGTCCTGTTATACGGAACACTCGTTATAACGATTTTCATTATCACAAACGGTACGTTTTGAGTTGCCGTCGTCATTGCTATGCAGCACATGGTTGTGGGTTGGCATCAAGTTCTTACAGGGATGAAGCGACACCACTGATGCAATCCCCCCTGTAGGGTAGAGCAGGGATTTGTTCAGGGTGCCAGTGATACCTCACCTACTCTTCTTGAAGGGCACTGTGGGATCTTTAACGTACACCAAATAATGCCGGCTGATAGAACGCCAAGTCTAACATGCAGCCATGCACGACGGACATATTTATGAATTGCCCTGCCTGCGAAACACCAGGATGACAGTTTATAGCTGGGCTGAGATTCGAACCAAGACTAGACTGCTCAGAGGCGAGTGCGCATACCTCTGGACTATTTTGCAAGTTACTTTTTGCGTACAATCCCTTTTTTTATGAAGAAATTGAAGCTTGATAGAATGAACACCAAAATGCCAATTATTTCATTCGTGGATTTCATCGAGATTTATCAAAATCCGTTCTGCCATTGCAGATAAATTAATTACAACTTTCTATTCTGGCCAGTTTTTTAAGTACTTATATGGTGAAATGGAAACTGCAGGTCAAACTATAAGGTGAAATGTAGAAAAACGTTTTTTTTTTAAATGCATTTACTATATATATATATATATATATATATATATATATATATATATATATCAGCAATGCCTTGTCAGTACATCACATATTAATTCCCTGAATGTTAAGGGGTATCCCTTGTTTGTAAGGTAGAGGGTGGTGATGAAGTGTACTGATTGTAACAAATTTTCAGTACAACGACCAGTTCTGGAATGCATCTGTTCCTTATAACAATAGTACTGTCTATGTTTTGTGTAATCTAATGTGCCATTTACCATTTAGCTACTCCAAGTCGAAGGGTGAAGCCAGCTTTGGAACTCGTATCATCAGCCAAGAAGTCAATGTCAATATTTGAAATGAACTATGAGACTGATTTAGCCAAGTCTGTTGCATGTAGCACAGAGGTATGACTATTCCTCTCAGTTACTCTTCACTCATGCATATATTACTTTTTTATGATCACCAATGGTTCTAGTTACAGGGTAGTTAGACACTTTGGGACCTAGTGTAAAGATAACTTATCAGAGATAACTATTTTACCTTTCTACCTTCTTGGCAACATTTCAGTTCTATTTTCATTAGGACTTCTCATTTTCATTGATGTTTTGTTCCTTGTGAAATTTTAGTTTATAATAATTAATTTATTAACAACATTTATTTATGATCAATGTGCATTTGTGTATGACCTTGTGTTTTTTCATTAATCTATATACGAGTATAATGGAGCAAGTGTATGTATTGTTACGAATTCTCACCCGCCGGCGCGATCGGCCGCGTAACTCCAATCGCAACCGCGTCGCCCACCGGACGGACAATTCAGTCGTGACCCTCCTGGAACTACGCCAGGAACCAGTCACGGTGGGGTTTAACCTCACCACAGCCCAGTCCGCATTCTACCCGCGCGAAATAGGGTGAATCGCCGAATGTCGATATACCTAAGTACCCGCGCGGGTAACCTACCGAGGGGCTGCACCGCGCCGCAGGTCGGCCTGGGACACGAACCGCTTAAGCGGTCCGTTCCGTACTACAGTGATAACCGAGCGGTGTTACCCCGACCTCGACGGATCTGATTCTCCTTACCGGGTGTTTAAACCCAACTAATTATTCCACGATGCAAGATGGCTTTCAAAGAGGAAATAGGACACGACGAACGTGTACTTTCACAAAGGACAATATCTTAAGCACGTATTGCACACTCAACACAAGCAAGGCAGTAATGCAATGTACAGGCAAGAAATAGAAAACAAAAGCAATACGATCGACTATAATTATTATGTACAAGCACTTAAACAGGTTCTACTTACAGGGACACGGCGCACAGCAGTCATACAGAACAAAAGAAATAGAAAGACCTCCTCACAAGGCAAGGGGGTAGACGGGGTCCGGAGACCTTTATGGTCGTGGGCCGTGGATGACCGAAAAGGCCGACGACCGTGCAGGTTACCTGCACCCTCGAGGTGTCTCGGTGGGCAGGTCGCGACGTCTGCTCCCCACGCAGCTAGCGTGGCCACGCCTGACTCCGGGCCTTGCGACGATGGGCGGTAAGCTCTCTCCGGCGCTCCTCGCCAGACGCGCAGGTTCGCACCACACAGCCGGCAGAGCTGCGCCTCCCGTCTGCGTCCCCGATGCGTCGCCCGGACTCGCCACCGGCCCGCGCCTTCGCCAACAGGTCGCTCACAAGGACCACCGGGAGACAGGGGAAGAAATCAGCGCCAAGACGAGAGGGAGCACGACCCGACGCCCACGAAGAAGAGAACTCGCCTCGACCACCAAGAGAGAGAGAACTTCGACCTCGACCACCAAGAGAGCGAGAGCCCGCGTGCGGTCCGCCTTATATAGCGTGGGGCTCCGCCCTTCTCCTCCCCGTTCCGGCTCCGCCTCCCTTCGAGAAGCTTCCCGAAAAGGGCGTTCCCACTTCGACCGCCTCACGCCGTGCATCCACCAATCGGCAGCGAGCTGCCCTGCCCCCTTCCCTTCACACCAAGCGCGGGGAAAATAGGCGGGAAAAACCCCACAGGCTCCGCAAGAGCTTTTGTTCTGCCAATCCTGCCGCGTTCTCGAACGGTTCCCGACGCGGAAACCGTCGTAGCGTGGACCGTGGAGGATGGCGTTCGGAAGTGGGGGTAGTGGCGAAGATGGTGGTGGTTGTTGTTAGGGAAATTGTAGCGTGGTTGGCGTTGTGACGTACTTGTGGCGGTTGTTGTTTGCGTGTAGGTTGTTGCGTGCTTGGCGTTGCGGCGTACTTGGTGGCGATTGTTGTTTGCGTGTCGGTTTGTTGCGTGCTTGGCGTTGCGGCGTACTTGGCGGTTGTTGTTTGCGTGTAGGTTCAAAATAACGATAGGTAAAGAAAAACGGCTATCTCAAAGAGTCGCAGCCCGGTGAACACGAATAAATCCCTCTAAACAACGGTGGGGAAAGCTATCTAAACACTCACTTACCGCATAACTAATCTAAGGAACCTTTATGGTGTATTGCGAATTTCTACACCGTAACACTACCCCCCCTTTTTACAGACTCGTCCCGAGTCGTCGAATTTTCGTGTGCCATCATGTGTAAGTTTTCCCGAGTACGATTTACCTTGGATCCCTGAGTGCGACATTCAGTGTATTCGTGTCCCCAAAAATAAATAACCTACGGGCTGAGTAACTAACTAAACAAACCCACTCATACAGACGACTTAAATAAATTGCCGGCGCTAAGACAAACATGCCGGGGGCGCAAAACACATTTACACTTTACACCTTAACCTTATAATTTTACACTACCCTATGGCCCAGGATCTATGGACTCTGTGGAGAAAAGAGCAAAAGTCACAACCGGTGCACGGGCCGCCAGTGCAGTCCCGTGTTGCAGCTGCCTACAGGGCAGTCCTTGCGGCTTGCGCGATGATCCTGGCGCACATGGTAATGAAGGGGGGCGGGGGGAATGCAAAACAGAACAGGGCAAAAATGAACCAAGGCAGCAGGCATGGGTCATGGCAAAACAAGGCCGTTGTAGCAACAGCCGGCAGATTAAGTGGCCGGCACAGGCCTCGTAGCAACAGCCAGCAGACGATCGACCGGCACAGGCCTTGCAGCAACAGCCAGCAGATGACGTGGCCGGCACAGCCTCGTAGCAAACAGCCAGCAGACGATCCGACCGCACAGGCCTTGCAGCAACAGCCAGCAGATGACGTCGCCGGCACAGGCCTCGTAGCAAACAGCCAGCAGATGAATTTGGCCAGCCTTTTGCCTTGAAATGGAGGTTGGTAGACGGAGTGCGGTGGTGCTGGCCACTCAGAAGCGGGCTCGGACCTACCCTCACTGTCTCCCTCCAACCTATCGCCTTTGCCTGTCTCTGTTCATACCCACCCCTTAATTTGTCAAAGATTAATTTTGCCCAACTTATTTTTTGTTTTTTTTTATTTTCTTCCCCTCTATAACTCGTCTTCTAACCCTCCTTTATCGTCCTTGTTCGGCTAACCTATCGTCTCCTAGCCACTCCCAACCACTACGTTCCCTTCCTGGAGGAATGAGGGAGAGCTAGCACCTGTGTCGAGGCCCAATAAAGCCTCAGAATGGCCTCCTCAGATTTCAGCGATCTCAACCCAAAGTGGGTCCAGCGCCACAATGAGAGCAAAGGAATGGATGGTGCGGAGGGGTACACTTCCTAATCTACCCTAACCATTATTACTAAAACTACCCCGGGGCTTTCAACAAGCGCCTCTCGCTTAAACTATCGGTTCTAACAACCAAGATTCCCTCGCCTGTGTTGGTGTCCTCGCAAATTTCGGGCCTTGCCCTCCAATTTTCCTCCCGTGCCCTCACACGGTTTCGTGGCTGGGACGCGTGGCTCCCTTGGCAGAAACCCTTCTGCCGATTCTCCTACTATTGACCCCCGGCACTACACTGCCTCCGAGCCTACCAGCTCCCTAAAACTGGGGAGTGCCCTCTCTGGCGACTCCCCCTCGATGTCCACGTGCGGTTGGCGCCCCGGGTCCCTTTCCGAGGGCCGCCCGTGCCCAGTACACTGCCCCCGTGGCATATGCGCCCCGGGCCCCGCATCATGCGGGTCATCCGTGCCCACTACGTGATCCCGGCCCCCATGGACCCTTGGCCTACCGCGACCGACTAGCCCGGTGCCCGGGGTACCCACTCAGCGATACTCACCATTCGCAGCCACGCTCCCAGCCTTCAACAGGCTCCTGCGCCCCTCCAAATGGGTTTCGAGCCTACACTCCCACCAACAGCAAAACGACCTGCATTTTGTAAATTTAACTAACCCACTGACTCACATTACTCTGACCCCGGGTCCTTGGGCGGGAGTCACTCCTCCCCCCAATCACTCATCGCACCATGCATTCCACAATCACTCCATACACTCAGACCGACTGGCCTCACTCACTCAACAAGTACAGTTTTCCATTCACACTTCAACTCTCACACTCCATCGCTGATCACTGCCATTCTGCTCACTAATCCTCAACTAACTCGTGCTCCCTCGTCATCCCTTAAAATACAGCACGTTCCATTTAACCTACGTAGCTAAGCTACGTCCCCTCTAACACATTCACAGTCTGTCACTGTCCTCAAAATCCCATTTTCCACCTAAATCTAAACTGAAATCCCTCTACCTAATCCATTCCACGGGCCCCATGAGGACTTATCCCTGCCCCATGGAGCCGTCTAACTAACACTAACCCTTCCCCTCACGTTCCATCCTGTGCCCAGGCAGGGGGGTCTCCACCCTTGACCGGGAATCCTGTCATCACCGAAGCGAGGCTTGCCTTTTTTTTCTATTCGCGCAGCACCAGCGCGGCAACTCGCAACCTGCACTCTTTTACTCCCGTGACGTCATGGCAGCTGTTCGTGCACCTCGTCCCTCCTTGGACGGTACCATCCGGCAGGGATACCCCTCCTGCCGGATCCCAACCACACGTGCAGCCATGACGTCACCCTGCGCATTAAAGCAAACCTCGCACTTCAAGGGGTTCCCACGCGAGCCACATGTGCTCTGCCCGTCGAAGCTTCCACACACGCTTGCGTGGAGAACCATCCGGTCCAAATCCGTATCCAGCCTACCTTTTGTCCGTCGCGGGATCGGCAACATTCACCGCGGGCGTTTCCGGACCGGGTTTCACTCCCGCAAGCGCGCACGTGGCGGCCTCGTGCACTGCAGCACGAACCTCGCGCTCGCCGCTGGGTAAACCCGGCGTGGTCCCAATCCAGCTACGGCCGCTACCCGGCCTCTGTCCCTTATCTGTCCGTCGTTGTCTCCATTCAACACACCGCACTCCTGCGTGTCACGACGCTCACATACCTCATCATGACACTCGGACATGCGGCTGCGTGCTCCCGCATGCCGACCGTCATCTCCTTACGTACCGCTCTCTTACACACACGGTTTCTGTCACACATCGACTTTCACTCACACAGGGGGTCTCACTCACACAATGCGTGCCGGAAAGCACACATCTCCGCACGCTCGCAAACACACACACCTGAACAACCACACTGGGGATTTGCGCCACCACTAGGGGTCCCGGGGTCTCCATACCCCCAAGCTGCACGTGCACCTGTCCACAGCACTCGCCCCCTCTAACTCGCAAAGCTCGACCGGACCCACCTGGTCGCGATCACTTCAAGGGAGCATAGCGTCTCCCTCCGTTCCAGAAGGAGGCTATCCAGCTGCTTGACCGGGTCACGACACCGTCCGCCAGCTCGCCCCCATTGTCCTCCACTACCTCAATGTGTGTGTGCTCGTCTTAACCCCGTCTAATTCACCCTCTATCTCCCGTGTCTCTGCCAACTCAGTCACCTCATGTATATTAGTTTCTTCCTGATGTTTGTCCCTGTTTCCTCCTTCGTTCTATTTAATTCATTCTCAATTGTCTATCTCCGTGTCTCTGAAACACTTCTATTTCCTTCTTTGTCTCTGTTACTTCCTCGTCTCCATTTTATTTGTGTCTCCTTTATTAGGGTTGGTCTAATTGTTCCTTCATCCGACGAGTGGTCGATCAAGTCCTGCACGTCTCCATTTTATTTGTGTCTCCTTATTAGGTTGGTCCTAATTGTTCCTTCATCCGACGAGTGTTCGATCAAGTCCTGCACGTCTCCATTTTATTTGTGTCTCCTTATAGGTTGGTCCTAATTGTTCCTTCATCGACGAGTGGTGTCGATCAAGTCCTGCACCACTAACATTGCTCCTTGTGGTGATATCACGCGTCCCATCTTATTGCGCTGTTCTACTTCCTGGCTCCTTTAAGTCTCTCTTTTCTCGGAGCTTTTTGAGTTGTTCGTTCTCTTTCCGGAGTTTTTCGAGTTGTTCGTATCGTTCCGGAGTTTTTCCATCTCTGTGGACTCAAATTTGCTCTCTCCTTGAGTTGATTAATTTCAAACTCATATTCTTTTTGTTTTCTACCCCACCGTCTCTCATGCTCCTCATGGTTCAATCTCATAGTTCCTTTCAATTGGTCGAGCTTCTTTTGCTGTTTCGTTCGTTGTTCTTTCTCTATCTTCTCGTACTCCAGCCTCGCCTTTTCTTTCAATTGGTCAACCTCAAATTCATGTTCTTTTGTTTTCTATCCCTCTGTTCCTCTCGTTCCTCCCTCTCCAATCTCGTTGTCTCCTTCAATTGACTGATTCTCCTTCCTGCTTCATTCCTCGCTCCTTCACTTTCTCCTCGTACTCCAACCTATTTTTTCCTTTTGTCGTTCAGTTTCAAATTCATACTCTTTTGTTGTCTATTCCACTGTCTCTCTGTTCCTCATTCTGCAATCTCGTTATTTCCTTCATTGACTGATTTCTTTCTCCTGTCTCATTCCTTGTTCTTTTGTTTTCTATTCCACTGTCTTTCTTGTTCCTCATTCTGCAATCTCGTTATTTCCTTCAATTGACTGATTTCTTTCTCCTGTCTCATTCCTTGTTCTTTGTGTTTTCTATTCCACTGTCTTTCTTGTTCCTCATTCTGCAATCTCGTTATTTCTTCAATTGGCTCATTTCCTTCTCCTGTCTCATTCTTGTTCTTTCAGTACTCTTTCTTGTTCCTCATTCTTTAATCTGGCCTCGCTTCCAGCTGTTCGATCTGCGCAGTGTGGTTCCTCAACGTTTCATTCTCTGCTGTCGTTCTCTCTTCCCTCAACATTCCCAACTCGTTTTGTAATTCGTCTCTTTGTTTTGGTGTTTCTGTAACTCAGAAGCTTTCTTTTTAATTCCTTTCTCATCTCCGCACACTCCGACCTTGCTTTGGCTTCTAACTGTTTGATTTGCTCGGTGTGGTCCCTCAACGTTTCATTCTCCGTTCTCGTTCTTCCTCTCTTAACATCCTCAGTTATTTTGTAGTTCCCTCTCTTTGTTTTGGTGTTCACGTAACTCATAAGTTTTTTTTCCATTTTTCTCTCTCTGTCTCTGTTCCTCCCTCACATTTCATCCTTTTCTTGCTCATCTCCGCATACTTCAAGCTTGCTTCTTCCCTTTGTTGTTTCTGATATTTCTGTTCTCTTTTTACCTTCTCTTCCTTCAACCTTGCTTTTTCCTTTTGTTGTTCCTGATATTCCTGTTCTCTTTTACCTTCATTTCTAGGCTTTCTCTTTTTCTATTGCCTTCTTCTACCTCTCCCTTCAGTTTTTTTAATTCAAATCGTGTTCCTTTGTTTCTTTTCGAGCTCGGTTTTCCATTCTTCCTCCAATTGTTTCCGAAGCCCGCCAATGTCCGCCTGCTCGCCTGCCATGACCACGTGGTTTGAACGGGTGACTGAAAGCACTCGCCTCGTGTCGTGCCGTTCGTTGCGCTAAAAATAGCCGCCGCTCCGTGCTGCGCCGAGGTGCGATGCGCCGCCGTTGTGGCGACTCAGAGTTAGTTTGTCGGCATAGTCCATGCTCAGTATATGGGTTGAGCTCCCCATGGATTATAATTATAAAAAGAACCGTCCCGGGCCATGGATCCGACATCAAAACACATATCTAATCCACCCGGCACCCGTTCGCCTTGAAAGCCATTTTATTTCGTGGAATTAATTTTAAAAGCTCGAATTTGACGGACGGGGGGGGGGGTCGCTTCGCACACCCCTGGTCCGGTTCCGTTAATTTAGTTGGAGGGGAGGTGGATTTGAATCCCACACTCCTGACACCATGTTACGAATTCGCGCCCGCCGGCGTGCGATCGGCCGCGTAACTCCAATCGCAACCGCGTCGCCACCGGACGGACAATTCAGTCTGACCCTCCTGGAACTACCGCCAGGAACCAGTCACGGGTGGGGGTTTAACCTCACCACAGCCCAGTCCGCATTCTACCCGCGCGAAATAGGGTGATTCGCCGAATGTCGATATACCTAAGTACCTGCGCGGGTAACCTACTGAGGGGCTGCACTGCGCCGCAGGTCGGCTTGGACACGAACCGCTTAAGCGGTCCTTCCGTACTACAGTGATAACCGAGCGGTGTTATCGCCGACCTCGAGGATCGATTCTCCTTACCGGGTGTTTAAAACCCAACTAATTATTCCACGATGCAAGATGGCTTTCAAAAGGGAATATGGACACGACGAACGGGGTACGTTTGACACAAGGACATTTATTCACTAAGCACGTATTACACACACAACACAAGCAAGGCAGTAATGCAATGTACAGGCAAGAAATAGAAAACAAAAGCAATACGACGACTATAAATTATTATGTACAAGCACTAAAACAGGTTCTACTTACAGGGACACGGCCCACAGCAGTCATACAGAACAAAAGAAATGGAAAGACCTCCTCACAGGCAAGGGGGTAGACGGGTCCGGAGACCTTTATGGTCGTGGGCCGTGGATGACCGAAAAGGCCCACGAGACCGTGCAGGTTACCTGCACCCTCGAGGTGTCTCGGTGGGCAGGTGCGACGTCTGCTCCCCACGGCAGCTGCGTGGCCGCGCCTGACTCCGGGCCTTGCGACGATGGCGTAGCTCTCTCCGGCGCTCTTCGCCAGACGGCAGGTTCCACCACACAGCCGGCAGAGCTGCGCCTCCCGCTGCGTCCCCGATGCGTCGCCCGACTCGCCACCGGCCGCGCCTTCGCCAACAGGTCGCTCAACAGGACCACCGGGAGACAGGGGAAGAAATCAGCGCCAAGACGAGAGGGAGGGAGAGGGAGCACGACCCGACGTCCACGAGAGAGAGAACTCGACCTCGACCACTAAGAGAGAGAGAATCGACCTCGACCACCAAGAGAGAGATCGACGACAAGAGAAGAGAACTCGACCTCGACCACCAAGAGAGAGAGAACTCGACCTCGACCACAAGAGAGAGAGACTCGACCTCGACCACAAGAGAGAGAGAACTCGACCTCGACCACCAAGAGAGAAGAGAGAACTCGACCTCGACCACCAAGAGAGCGAGAGCCCGCGTGGTCCGCCTTATATAGCGCGGGGTCCGCCTTCGCTTCTCCCCGTTTTCGGCTCCGCCTCCCTTCGAGAAGCTTCCGAAAAGGGGCGTTCCCTACTCCGACCGCCTCAGCCGTGCATCCACCAATCGGCAGCGAGCTGCCCTGCCCTTCCCTTCACACCAAGCACGGGAAAATAGGCGGGAAAAACCCACAGGCTCCGCAAGAGCTTTTTGTTCTGCAATCCTGCCGCGTTCTCGGACGGTCCCCGACGCGGAAACCGTCGTAGCGTGGACCGTGGAGGATGGCGTTCGGAAGCGGGGGTAGTGGCGAAGATGGTGGTGGTTTTGTTAGGGAATTTGTAGCGTGGTTGGCGTTGTGACGTACTTGGTGCGGTTGTTGTTTGCGTGTAGGTTTGTTGCGTGCTTGGCGTTGCGGCGTACTTGGTGGCGGTTGTTGTTTGCGGTAGTGTGGTGCTTGCGTTGCGCGTACTTGGTGCGATTGTGTTGCGTGTAGTTTGTTGCGTGCTGCATTGCGACGTACTGGGCGGTTGTTTTGCGTGTAGGTTCAAAATAACGATAGAAAGAAAACGCTATCTCAAAGAGTCGCAGCAGCCCGGTGAACACGAATAAATCCCTCTAAACAACGGTGGGGAAAGCTATCTGAACACTCACTTACCGGCATAGCTAATCAAGGAACCTTTATGTTGTATTGCGAATTTCCACAGCCGTAACAGTATTATCTACTCCTCCGAAAGGATTTGACCGAGGAAGCTGAAACTTTCAGGGATTAATGAAGACACTTGGAAGTTGTGCATCTCCAAGTGTTTGATTCCATAAGTTTTGTAATAAACTTTTTGGGCCCATTTTGCATTTTCTTCCTTGGGGGGGGGGGGAGGGGGCGGAGGGTGGGTCCATTGGAATTATCCGAGATATAATCACAATGTATTATATAGACACATTAGTAGTATGAATGTTTTCATTTCACATACGTAACCCAGTTAATTTTATTTTCGGAAGTGATTGAGGCAGGATCTGTTACTGATACACCACTCAAATAAAGGGCTGTGTCAGAGGAACATGTACACTTGGATCAAGATCGCCCGTAGGGTGGGTACTCTGATACAGTATTAATAATAATCATAAAGATAATAGCATGACCCCCTGGTGGCTCCCATAGGGAACGGGTGCTCCTCATAATAATAATAATGATATGAGTTCCCTTACAAGAAACTTCAATGTCGGATGAGGCCATTCGGCCCATCAAGCTTATGGGTTCAAACCACTGACCTCCCTCACTCAAAGCAGGTGCTCTAAGTCGAACCATAAACCACGGAGTCTGGTTGAAAGTTTTCCTTCAAGCCAGATTTGTTAACAATATTTGTATCTATGCATGATTATTAGTATTGGTATTCTATATTTGTTTGTACTATCATTTTGTTTCATATGTAATGTGTGCCTCACGTTAAGTTTCACTGTTGTGATTAATATAGTGATACCTATCTACCTATCTATTTTTCTAAAATACCAATTACTCATAAGTGCATTGTTGATTTTGTTTATTGTTTTACAGGTTTCAAAAGAAAACGTGTGTCCACCCAATGAGAATGACACCTGTTAAGTATATCCAAAGGGTTGATAATTGTATATAATCAACACTTACCAAACTTAAAAGAGTTTGATAAAACATAAAATGTTTCACATTACCAGCCAAATCATCATGATTGGAAGGTTAATTTGGGAAGACGCCATTGATGTGTTTTCTACCATCGATGTGTTTTCTACTCGGGAGAGTTGGGAAGGTGATGTTTATTGAGAAAGTGAATAGAATGGCAGAGGACAAGGGAGAAAAAGAAGCATAAGAGAGTGGGGAGGATGTGAATAAAAAAATGAAGGGAAAGAGAATGTGCAACAAAAGTTGGGAAAGAGATAGATAGGGTTGTAGAAGGACAAAATAATCCACTGCTTTTGCAATTATGATATAGGACTATCAGGGGAACCCGGCATTGCCTGGTGCTGTTCTAATCCTGTGAGCATTTTGAAGAAATCAATTTTTTTCTTTCTATTATTTTGTGGGGGCTGAAAACACTTCCCTACACCCACCAAGGGATGGGGATAGGGATCATTTAATATTACCTTTCACATAGCTGCAAAGCTATAGGCACGAGAGAGCGATAAAAAAAAAAATCCACTTTTTTTTGAAAATGTTCAAAAACTATTTTTTGCCTAAAACACTCTCCATCACTCGCTGATGAACCTCTGAAAGTTTTATGAAGATCCGTTTGGCCATCTTTGAGAAAAATGGCAACACAGACAGACAGACAAACATCTATCTTATCGTATAGATGGTACTTAACACAAATAACTCTGATAACAATGATGTCAAGCATCACAAGCAGACAGCAAAAAGGGAATTTACAATTGAAACAAAGACAATACAGTACTGAATTTTAATCAGAGGTGTTTTTGTAATTTATTTTACTCCAACTTCAAGCTGGCCCAAAGTCATTTACCATTTATTCTGTTTCCTCTCTCAACGAGGCATGCTTAAAATTAGTCTTATTCTGATTTTTTTTCAGTAAATAAGTTGCCAGTTGAGAAGTCCCAAGAGTATGTGCCTGACTCTCTGCCAATTATGCCACTAAAGAAGAAAAGGTAAGTTTAGTTTAGGCTTTATCCTCATGTTTTGCCATTTTTAATGATGTGAAAGTACAGTTATCAGATTATATTTGGAAAGCCACTGAAATCGAATTCCTACATAAATTAGGTTTGTCTTATCAATCCACCCTCTATGCAACCCTCCCCTCCCATTCCTATATCAATCCCTTCTCTTTTGATGTGTCCTTGTTGCAGCAAACTGCAGAAGAGACTATCACTCCCACCACCCAAGGAAGTGATCCCTAAACCCCGAGCTGGGCCTATTACACGGAGCACTTCACAGGAGGGATCACTGTTCAATCAACTTGCACAAAATGGCTGGGTTAATAAAGAAGCTTCATGTAAAAGCAAATGCTTTGGAGCAAAACCAGATTCTATCTTAACAACTGCCTTTTCAAAAGCTTTGCATTCTCGGTAAGATTGTGTTGTTTTGAATGATTGCATTTATTCATCCTGTGCTCTTTTCATGTTAATAAAGCAAAACAACGGTTGTCAAAGTGGGGTTTTCTTAGTG
Organism: Eptatretus atami; assembly: GCA_035128595.1. NCBI lineage: Eukaryota > Metazoa > Chordata > Myxini > Myxiniformes > Myxinidae > Eptatretus > Eptatretus atami. The sequence goes on from CM068966.1 coordinate 79,847,661, forward strand.
TGTGAATAACCAATAAAGTTAACTTGAATAATGGAATTGGAGATATTTCTGTTTAATCTTCAGCATGTGCTATTTTTCTTTTCTTTATGCTGAATCAGGACCCAAGATGAATATGATTTTCAATGTGATGATTTCAAAACACATTTGGTGAGTTTTCATTAAATGTGGAAATAACATGGGAATTGAAGCTCAGTTTGTGTGATCTTACGATGTTCTTTACCGTCTTGTGATCTCCAGACAAGCAGAACATTACCCAAAGCGGCTAAACCGTAAGTTTATGCCTTATTATTATTATTATTATTATTATTATTCCTCTTCTTCTTCTTCTTCTTCTTGTTCATCTGTTGTGATCAAGAATGAAATAATTAAATTTGTGCAGTTGTAATACCAATAACATGATGTAATACCAATAACAGCAGGACAGTAAAGAAGTTGGGAGAAGGAGGTGCCCAGAATACTGGTGGCAATGGATCAAACCTCACTTTTTCCTATAAACACCGAAGCGATAACCAGGTAAAAACAAACAGATTTTATTTCCCTGAATATGCTTTTAATAAGGAAATATAATTTTATACACACCAGCAGTGGTAACTGACATTGCCCGGTGATGTTCTAAAACTTTGTTGGCATTTTAAAGAAATCAATTTTTTTGTTTGTTTGTTTTGGGGGTCTAAAACACTTCTCTGCACCCACTAAGGAATGGGTCAGGGATAATTTAATATACATAGCCACAAAGGCTTAGGTAATAAAGAGGGATTTTAAAAAAAAAATACACCTTTTTCCAAAATTTTCAAGAAAGTTTTTTTTTGCTTAAAACTCTCCCTGGCACTCACTGATGAACCTCTGAAAGTTTGATGAAGATCTGATTGGCCATCTTTGATAAAAATGGCAACACACAGAGACTGACAGGCAGACAAACATCTCTCTTATAGTACACTGGTCAACACGATTTCTCTTGCATGGGGTTTTTCAACGGATTCTAGCTAACTTTTGGGTGCTG
>CM068966.1:79858911-79872653 GCA_035128595.1 Eptatretus atami
ACCGTGGTCGCCAATATCTCAACCGCGTAGCATAGGGTCTATTTGCCTATAACCAATTTACCTAATTAACTACGCGATTTCGACTACCGGGGAAACCACACCCTCGACACGTCTTGCTCGAACCGGGTCACTCCACCGACTGCGGTAGAGTTCCAACTACTACCGAACTACAACTCCGGTTCGGTGTGAAGCCAGCGGAAACTGCCACAAGCCGTGTCGGCTGGAATGACGATTATCGGGATAAAACCCCGCCTAAACTCAGATCCGAACCATGCTGGAGCCAATCCAAGAAGCGGACAGAAAGGACTGGGAATATTCTTACAAATGTTCTACCAATAAAAAGACAAAGGCAAGACTTAAACGCAAATATGGCAACAATGGAAATTTACAATGAGAAAAAACACTTATGCAGATCTACTTCCAGATTGGGCCCACATGGCAGACACACAGCACACAAAATGGAAAAGAATCCCAGAGTTCTTAATGACCCTTGCAGCCATGGAGAGAGACAAGTTAGGGTCCAGAGTTTGGTGTGCTACCTGCCATCGGAGGAAGGGCATGCTCCGCGATGCGGCAACCTGACAAAGGTCGTTGGTCCGGCCCTTCGCACGGAGGGAGGTCAGGTCGCTCTGTCCTTCCTTAAAACTCCTCGTAGCAGCCACCGTGAAACTCCAGAACCCCGTACAGCCACGTGAAACAAAATGACTGCTACAGCCACCGTGAAAGCAAACTCGACCCGTTACAGCCACCGTGAAGCAAACTCGACCGGACCCTTTTTACAGAGAGTCTCGGCGATTTAATGGCCTCTCTCCACAGGGAGGGGCCCTTGGCGGAAAACGCACCTCGCTGTCCGCCTTGAATTGGACAGGGTCTCGCCCACCTTTCCGGGCGGGGCCTCGGCCCCTGCCAGGAGACCCCAGTTACTCCTACACGTGCTTCGCTTCTCGACGAGTAACAGTGTCAGCGCCGCAAAGGTCATCGTACAAGAGTTACAACGTCGTGGGAGCCGAGAAACTGGAACGCGAGACCGCCCTCTCGGCAAGTCAAGGTGACGAGCAGCCAGCAGGTGGTGATGGAGCGTGATGGACCGAAGGGGTCATGCGGATGGGATGGTTCTATTAGATGTAATAACCTAACTAAAAGAAATGCAACGCACGCCTTTTATTCTTCCACTAGACAAAAGGAAGGGATCTGACTACACAGATACTTACGACATAACTGACTTTTGGGACATCTGTATGTTGAATGCAATGGTTTTCCAGATCTGTAAACATATATATACATACATACATATATATATTATATATATATATATATATATATACTGTATACATACTGTTATATATATATATATATATATATAATATATATATATATATATACACATAGTTTGGTGAAGCTTTAACACATTTAAATGTGATTGGTGTTGTATGTGTGTGGGTGACACATGTGTGCGCTTGTTGTTGTTTTTTTGTGTTTGTTTCCAGGTCACAAATACGGATGGTTTCATGTCCGGGTTGGGCATGATGATGCAAAGACTGTGACCAATTCTCCATTTGTGAAACTGGAAGGAATTTGAAACAACGACTAGATGAACATGATAGAGCAATTAGACTTGGAAAAGTGACCCAGTCAGCCATAGCACGTCATTGCCTGCAATCTGGCCATAAATCACTTTTTTGTCACTTTTTTCATTGCCTGCAATCTGGTCTGGGCCTATTGTGCCTGATGAAGTTGGCTGTGAAGCCGGTGAAAAAGTTGCTCTGAGACCGGGTCTGCTCTCGTTTTTTTTTTCTCAAATTAGCGGAGTCGATCTAATTTTTACTTTGGTTGGAAGCGCCTTCTTCTCTTATATATGTATATATATATATTATATATATATATATATTATATATATATATATATATATATATATATATATATATATATACAGTAATCCCCCGTTTCTCGCGGGGGTTACGTTCCAAACCTTCCCCGCGCTAAGTGAAAATCCGCGATGAATGGACGCCTCCCCAAAAAATCGATTCGACTGGTCTGACAGTTTGGCAGTGATTGGTTTGAGTGCCGGAGATCGACTGTCTGGTCTGGTCGGTTTGGCATGATTGGTTTGAGGTGCGGAGATCGATAGTCTGGTCTGATCGGTTTGGAAGTGATTGGGTTTGAGGTGCCGAGATCGACTAGTCTGGTCTGGTCGGTTTCAACGGCGGCAAATCTTTTTCGTTCCCGAAGCATATATCGAGCACCTTTACCTTAACCTTTCCTGGAGCGTCCCAGGACCTTCCTCTGGCGCTTCGGTTCCTTGCCAGAAGCCTTAAGAAGGTGCAGGGCGTTTGGCCGCCCATCGTGGGGCTTGGAGAAAAACGTAGAAATATTCGAAGTTCACAAGCGAAACTTTGTTTCGTGCGTTGTGTGACTGGTCGAGCACCACGCGTTATAATTTATTGCTTAAATAATTTATATTTTATACATTATTACCGCGATGTACCGGGGAATCCGCAGAAAACTAGTTACGTTCCAAGGAAAACCCGCGATGAACCGGGGCCGCGATAGGTGAACCGCGATGAAGCGGGGGTTGACTGTATATATATAATATGTGTATATTATAATATGTATGTATAATATGTGTATATATATGTATATATATGTATGTATATATATGTATGTATTATATATATATATGTATATATATATACATACATAATATGGATTGCAAAATGTGGTGTCTGTCCTTGCGTTCGTCTGTCTCCCATTTACGGCGGCCACTTCCCGCACTGCATTTGAAAAGCTGCTGATTGGTTATGTTGCATTTTAATTCCTTTTCCTGATGCAATATGGTCAGTCACTTATTGTCCCTTCCAGTGATCTTTAAAATCAATATGAACATCTAGATTAAAACACTGTACAGTATATTTAATACAGATCTTCATGAAGTAACACACAATTTGAAAATATCTTGCCCTCTTTTCAGACAAATCCAATCTCTGCCCTCCGATGTATCACCACCATTTTGCAGTGGACGATATGAGTAGCTCAGAGCTTTGGCTTGAGTTAAACAAGAGTGAAACACAATTAACCTTTATAAAGTCCATGAAATAATTTCAATCATTGATTAACTTAAATTTTTCTCATGACTGGGACGGGTACTTTTTCTTGTCGTAAATATATTATTTTGATGTGGAGGTTCAACGGGTTATTTAAAACAAGGTGTTGAAGAGAGCATGGCTGTTGCATTGAAAAGCATCTTTTTGGCATTAAAGCTTCCTGAATATTTGTAAGTTGTACTACAGTTGTGTATAATTATTTGTTTTGATTTTCAAGTTTCACTTTCAATGTGATCTGGTTAATCAGGAATGAAAGACAAAAGCAGCTTGAGAAACCTCATTTATCCTCCCCCCTCCCTCCCGCCCCTCCTCCTTCGGCCACTCCAAATTCCCCTCACAAGGTGTCGTTGTTTGCTGTTAAATTGCATTTGTTAATGTTTTTCTATGTCAAACTCTTCATCACACCATTACTGATGAGGTTCAATTTGTCAATTGCTTCATGTGCATTTTAGCCCATCAAAAAGAAGAGCCATAAAAGCAAGAGGCTGTCCATGCAGACTCCCAGTGCAGGATAGTATGCAACCATCAGGCAAGCTGGTTGACTGTTCTCATACAGGTAAACACAAAAAGCAGAAAATGAAAGTTTATCCTCAAAAGAAAAACAACAAATCCAATGGTTGCCAAAGAGGTAAGTCTTTTGGGGAGAGGGGCTATGCGTTGGTCTTTGCAAACCCCTTAGTTGTGATAAATTAAGCATGAAGTTTTTTATCGTATTTCTGGTGCTAATTTCTTATTTTCTCAGTCAGGTTGGTGAAGGGTTCTCACTAAATGCTTAATGTTAAGCTTTTTCTTTTTTCAGTGACAAAAGGCTTGGCCACACCGATTTATTTCCCAACGCTATGCAATTGGACATTCGTGGGATAATCATAGGTAATCGTGAAAAGTTGCTGCGCCTATGACACAGAAGGATACACCAACACAGTAGGATGCCAATGGACTGGCAGTCTTAACTTGCGCCGTGGACCAAGAAGATGAGCAGTGATTGGTTCCTCTGCCATGCGTCGAAAGCCAAGAATGCGATCAATGATTGGTTCCTCTGCCATGCGCACACGCCAAAAGTACAGTACCCAAGGGTCTCTGCCATTTCACTTAGGGCCTTTATTTTATGAATATAATTACAATAAACCTTTGGACGTACAAGCAGGTTTTTTTTTTCTGTCATCGTTGAATTCAGCTCATTGTCAGATTCTTCGGTCCAGAAGTTCTCCATTTTGGTTTGGGAAGAAAGCGTGAGGCCAGTGATGCTCACTCTGATTGGCTCAGTGGAAGCACATTGCTTTTGTTTTTTTTACCTGCCATTAGATTTATCTTTTACATGACCAACACCGTCCACACCACAGATTTTCTATGACAAGACCATCCAGTTGCATCATATTGGAAGAAATTGGTTGGTGTGGCCAAGCCCTAAGGCTGACAAAGGACCTTGAGGATTCATTACAGTGGGACAGAAGATGTCTGTATTTTTACAAAGGCATTCGTAGATAATGGACAAATCAACATAGTATATGGGATTCAAATCTGGTATCTCAGCATTATGAGTTAAGCTGCAGATGGGAACTGCAAATAGGTTTTCCTATCTATGTAGGTACATTTGTATTTCTACTAATGTGTACGCTTTTTAGTCACTGATAAGAAATACTTACTGCACCGATGACGTATATATTGCATCTGGACATCAAGCATTGTTTGCCCCTTCTAAATGAATAATACACTGGATGTATTTGAGAAAGAGTACGTGGCATATTGAGAGTACCCCTTATACGAAATCAAAACATGTAGAGTTTGAACACGAGAGTAGATTGTCTCTTTGAAGTTTAAAAAAATCATGCCTCTCTGTCGAATGAATGGTGGAAAAATGTTTGCTATGCTGCCCACCGCCCTTCCCACAACCACTTTTCATACGAGTCATTTCCAATAACAGTTCCTCATCTTAGCAGCAAACAAAACATGTCAGTCAAGCCCAAGTGCACTCTCTGTGTGAGTTTGAAACTTAACGATGCTTCAATCCTGGATTTGATTTTTCTTTTGCTCTTACAGTAAATGCCATTGTATCCTATGTGTGGATAAGGATGATGTTTGTATGCCGTGGTTGTGCAGATTCTTTGGGCATGCAAAAGAGCAAACAGAAAGGCCATAAGCAAATATAACGAAATCTAAATCTGTCAGAGAGCAAGAGTTGCTTGACTTGCCACAACCAATTATGAGAGCAATCACTTGGAGAAGTTGCAACTTGCATGAAAGAAACCCAAAGTGATGAGAACCATGGGGAAGTGTATGATGTTGGTGTTTGTTCAAATGAGGTCACCACTTTGTGTGCATTACATTCTCCTGCAATGGGCATGGACCGAGCCAATGGCTTATCGGGTAAAAACTCACTGATAGCTCCAGAGCTCATAAGACACATCTCCACGGAACGAGAAATCAAAACAAAGGAAAACTGATGCGCCTGTGTCTACAGCTGGCCTAATAACCTGAAGGATCAGAAAAAACCTTCATTGAGGCCTCGTACAAACAATGTCCTCCAGGACAGATCCAAAGAAACTGTTTTCATTTATTGAACAGACCCACTGATGAGAGAGAGATTTTCAGACAAGGCAAAGGAAAGAATGACCGCCAGAGGCACGAACAAGAGCTTTGTTAAGTACAGCTGCAAAATATTCCCAAATTGTGTCCTAAAGAGACTGTGCATCTCAGTATCACCATTTTGCCTCAAGGAAGCTCCAATGAGGTACGATGTTTCACTGCTCATTAAACTTGTTCAGGGTGTTGTCTTTTTGGAACGAGTAGTATGTTGGGTTTAACATTGTTGTCTTTGTTCGTGTTCATTCAAGAGAAGCAGGTCAGCAGGTGGCAATAAGGCAGTTTGAGTTTAAAAGACAATTGTGAAATGAAGCGCAACCGCTGAGAAAACTCAAAAACGGCAAGAGCACGATCTTTACCATCCATACAATTATTCATCTCCATGATGTTGGAACTTCTCAAAAGTGCGTGCTTTCATCCAGGTGACACCAAATGCATTTGCTGTGTCTGCATTCTGATGCTCTACTGATTTCCTCCATTTGCTCCCCGGCTGTATCAGCCAGTTCATACTCCACATGGCTCAGTAATGTAATCATGAATACATTATCATGTATTTGTTTGTGTTTATACTTTACTGTAGTTTTCCTGTGCCTGTAGTGTTGTGAAGTTCCCATGGACCCTTGTCTGATTTAGGTGCACAAGCAAATGATGCAGCTGAGTTGATTTCCCAGCTTCTGAGCTATCACTGAGCCCATCGCCGGTGAGCTAAGCGGGTTTTCAAGGGAACCTTGGGAAAAGAGATATATTACTCACTTTCATAATAATTTCAATTTCCAATCCTTTGTTCTTTCATCGGTGAGTCTGATTTACTCTGGAGCATTATCCACATTGCAGGCCTTTATCTAACAGCATGTTCTCCAGGACACAAACCCCCCAGAATGTGTCGTGTGCATAAGCAAATCCTGGAAAATTAATAATTAGAGTGCTACTTTTCAGATCTTCTTATTTTTTATTATGCAGCACAAAACTGCAAGCTAGCATCATTGGCTGAGGATGCAGCTATGCAGCTGATGCAGTGCCCTCTGTAGGTCAGGGCAGGAATTTGTAATTTTTTCAGGGTGCCGGAGATAGCTCGGCAATTCTTCGCAAAGGAACTACACCGTGAATCTTTATCATCCACCACTATGCTGGAAGATGAGATGCCCGTTAACGTCCATACTATTAGGATGAGCATTTGTAAATGATTGCTTCAATTACACTTTGGGCATGGCATGTGCATTACGAAATGTATCACAGGAATATTCTCTGCTCCATTACACATACTTGTTATGTGGAAATATATGTCATTGTGTAGCTGATAAGTAAACCTTAACTTGGTGAAAGGAGCAACCATTTTCTTTTTTTCTTAAAATTTTGAAGAGATATACATTGTCGAACTAGGAACTCAATAGAGCACATACCTCTGCCCTGTAATGCCTGATCCACGAGAACATATCTGGCCCAATACATTTTGAAATATCGTGCTTTTTATCGCTTTTGAGCCCTATCTCTCAATGGTGAAGAATCACTTTTTAAAATTCTAGTCGTCGGATCCGATCCAGTCTTCACCAAAATCTAACAGTTCGTCCTTGTCACACACCCGATCTGTCAACAAAATTTCATCAAATCCGTCCACAACTTTTTGAGATATCCTGCACACAACAGACAGAAAGGGTGAAAACATGACCACCTTCACCTTCGGTGCAAGACGTAATAATTTTCTTGCTTTACTGACAAACTATGAATTAAACATGGACCACTGCCGACAAATCCCATTTCATCCATACACTTAAACAGCCATTGCAATGCTCTGCTTTGTTAGAGTCTCAAAATACTTGTTAGAAACAAGGCTGTAATTAAATGGAGTATTGTGAGTATATCCAGTGTTGTGCACATTGCACCCAGAATGCCCGATGAATACCTGAATCACTTTATTAGGATCAAGTACTCACTTCAGTAGATGCACCCAATCCAATAGATCCAGCATAGGAATATCGGAGAGCAAAATTCCCCTCGCTGCATTTGTTGACTGCTTTCATTTTAACTGAATCAATGTTTTATCTCATTCCTGTTAAATTTTAGCTTTTATACAAAAACCACATTGAACAAGGTGGTGGTTCATTCAAGCCAATGTATGGGCTTTAACATTCAAAGTCACCTATTCTATAGTGTAAACGCACCGATATTTACGACATGCCTCAAAGCATTGTACTTGATAAAGTCATTTATGGCATTGACACTGAATATTTTCTCTTTCACTGCATTTGTTTAGTTAAGGCCCCACATGCTGTCTGCATAACGAGGTATAGGCTGTCCCGCATAAGATGTTAGTAGTCTGTCCGCATAAGGGGGTAGTAGACTGACCGCAACTGCCTGGGTGTCCCACCATATCTCTTAGGAGCCTTCAGGCAGAACATTGATTCTGATGCCAAACTCTTGAGGGGGGGGGGCAGGGGTTGTTGTTTTTTGGGGATTCTTTCTGCTTACGGGGTTCTTCCCAGTTCTGCAGTGCCTGCTAGACGGGATCGTTGGAGTCAGTGTTCCCACAGCTTGCCGCCAGAAAGCTAGAGGCCACAACCTGGGTGTAGCGTCCTTAGAGGCTACCTCATCATCTGGCATGTAATTTTGGGTCCTCTTTTCTGTAGTTCACAACTGGAGCCCCACCGAGCATGGGATTCTGGGAAGCCTTCCTGAAGGCTACTAGTTTGCACTGTTGGAACGCTCCTTATTTGTCTTTAACGTCCCTGAAGTCCCTCACCCCTCTTTATTTTACTAAGGGCAATCATCTGCAGCACACCATCCTAATTTTATTTGCCCATCTTCCTTTTTTGCTTTTTCACCCGGGGCCCCTCTTTGGTTTTTTTTGACTCAACCCTTCCCCTTTGGTGTGAATAAAATATGCATATCACACTAACATCATTTACCAACACAGAAACCTCAGCTTGGTTTAAAGATTGCATGAGACTCTTAAAATGAATGAGCTAATTAAAGTAGATCTTCATTCCGACGCACAGGCCAATTACAATGCCCTCTCCCATCCTTTTGGAATGGGTGAGGATAAAAAGCAAGTTTTGGCCCAGCTTCACCTCCCTACCCTCCCTATACTCTTCTCACCTTATTTCATTATGCCACATATATCCCTTTTCTCTTTTTTCTCCCCCAATTCACCTACCTCTCTTTTCTCACGATCCTTATTCGTTTGTTTGCTTTTTAAAACTTTACTTTTAATCTTAATTTACCTCCCCTCCTTTGCATACATATACGTAGTTGACCTTTAACCAATGGCATTTTCACTGTGCTGGATTCACTGCAGTTGCTGCTAACAATCTAGTAGTTGCGTTGAAACATTCTTTTTATGAAGTTGTCTCCAATGTCTATTCCCGATAATGCGAGTTGTTTCTAATTGGAGATCAATATTTGCAAAACATGTTTAAACCCCCCAAAAAAATTCAAGGCTCAGATGCATTTTCTGAGCTTTTGTCTTGTTTGAGAAAACCTCGAGTTGTTTTGCTCTTGTGTTTCTGCTGTTTCGCCATTTATTTATTTATTTTACGAGTATCCAGCTTTGTTTAAACAACAACCTCTGACTGTTTGCAATTCTTTTAAAGGTCCAGGTTGTAAGATTTATCTAGATGACAAAATTCTGCCTATTTGCATATTAGCATTATGTTGTTTTTTTTGTTTATTCATCATGCAGCAGGAACAAGCCAATTCTCCAACAGTACCATCATTTCAGATGAGGAAGTTGAGCTCTCACTCTCGATACAAAATTCCACAGTGAGTGTCTGGGTCAACGTACTGGTACTATGGGGATTCACACTGATATAAACTGACGGGCAATAGCTGGCTGATATAAACCGACAAACAATACAAGCCCACATGTATATTACTGCTGGTGAAAACCACCTTAGATTTATCTCAAAATGATATTTCATTTTTCCAGAAGTGGAGCTGTTATCTTGAAAGCACTTGTTTAACAATCATGTTTTGTGCTATTTTTTGGTACAAGATGAGCTCATGGTGATGGACATCTCGAAGGTTCGCTTTGCACTTTCCCGAGAACGATGCAGCCCAAAGTATCAAGCTTGATTGTGGACCTGCAGAAAGGTACATTTTGAGCCTGGGTAGGTATATAAGCTTTTCCAAATGTTGAGGATTGCATTGCATTCCTTTTATTCTAGATCTTTTGGGAGCTGTGAGGGATGATTGCCTTTATAGAGCCGAACCAAACGTCATGCCTCGAACGTAAACCTGTCATTGAAGAAGATACCACTGGAGTGCTGAGTGAAGAGGACATTTCTGCTAGTCCATCACCAAACGGAGCAAAATATCTCGTGATAATTTTGTGAAAGTCCACTTTACAGAAAGGTATAGTGTATGAAATCACATGAAGTTTGCTAACTGTTTACCCTTTGTTTTTTTTGTTTGTTTGTTTTTCTCCAATCATTTGCAACATGCAATTTAGTGGACAGCCTCTTACACTACTTCCATAGAAACTAAGCTGAACAAATCGTCCCTGAAATTCCTAGGTGCCTTAGTGAAATCCAAGTTTTTGTCCAGTTGCTTAAAAGTTCTGCCTTAACTGCAGTTGTGAATCGAAACTTCCTTGTGTAAAATGCTCTGAAGAGAGCAGGTGATGTACCGCTTGTATTTGGAGCATAGACTACCACAAAACACCCTGAAAATTTAACTCTCAATCATCACCAAATCTAGCCAATGTGTGCACATGGAATGGTTATCTTCCCAGGTTCCAGCAAGTTTAAGACCCTGGTATAAGGCACAGACCACTCCGCCAGTATCCGACGTAGATTCAACCCAGAGTGCAATATTAGCAGCAGCCTGAAGAAATTTTGCAAGAATGTCAAGAAGCTGCTGCAGGTACTGCCAGCATGACTTTGAATTATTGACTCTTTTACATGTACAGAGGGAGAGTGGAAGCTCAATGTATATGTCCAGTAGTACGGGGTTTCCAATTTTGCCTTTCAACTTTCTTAACTGTTTGAAGATAGTTCCTGTTCTTATGAGTACATGTCACTGAGGAATGCTGTTTTTGTTTTGGGTTTGTTTTTCTGTCAGAATAAATATGCCAAATTTGAGCCTTCACGCAACGGCAAATGAGCACCCGCATTAAACGGATGCATCTCATGTGGAATCATCTACAAAAGCAACGGTGAGGTCTGCAGGAGATTATTTTTATATCCATACAACACTTTCACACTGCCCCTTTCCCACAGATGAAAGAACATTCTTTCCAGCAGGTGTTTCACTTGTTGTGTCTGCAGAATGAGTCGTGGACAGATCTTAGAAAAAGCGATTCGCCAGGAGTTCCAAGAGGCAAGAAAAGATTACAAAGATTCTGAGGAAGATTGAAGAGACACGTTGGTGAGTGGTACACATGGTCTGTAAGAGATCAAAATGAACATGTGAAGATAATCAATATGTTAACCCATGGTGTACTCAAAAATATCCATGTCTGCAGAAATTCTGGAGACAACAGTGCAAACCTGTCATCCATCCGACAAAAACAGATGGAAAGGCAAGTCCACGCCCTTTTTGAACAGTTTAGTAGTGTTCAAATGCATAAAATGGTTAAAATTTAGCCACCATGAAGGATCACAAGGTGCGGACATTTCGGCTTTACCTTTTACCCTCATTTGCTCTGACCAAGGGTAAAGCCCGAAGTCAGCACCTTGTGATCTCTTCACAGGGGATGACTCAAACCTTTTTTGCCTAGAAAACGTGAAGCGGAAAGAAGGGTTAAGCAATTGGTTCATATCTTATCTGTCCATCTGTCTGCCTGTAAATGTCAGTTTATAATCGAGAATGACTTGTTTAAATTGAATGTTGTTTTTGAAAGTGAATTGTATAAACAACCTTCAGTTTAACAGTACATTACTTTGTCTCTGAATTTGTCCCGATCCCACATGCGCAGAGAGGAGTGAGATTTTTCGTTTTTTACTCTGGCAGTGAAACAAATTTGAAATCATTCCAAACAGGGAAACACTGTTTTTAGGCCATCATAACGGACACACACAACAGGCACAAATACTAATGCAACATGTTAGATAGAGTGGTGTATAGACACTGCATCAATGGCAGTAAACTTCCAGAATTAATTATTCATGCGACTTTTACATCTTTATTTTATTTAAATGAAATTATATACTTGAAACACTGGAGAGCACAAATCACCTTCTTATCACTTCTAAGAACCTCCAGTTTTGCAGTACTTGGACATGTTAAATATAGGTGGTTTTAGAATGCTTCGATAGGGTTTAAACTTCCAGAATTTTTTTTAAACGATCTTTAAATCATTATTTTATTTAAATTGAAGTACATAATATATACTTGAACCACTACGCAGGGTAACGTGTTCTATGAACTCGTTTCGTATTTTAGTGTTTTTATTCTCTTGTGCCACCAACCCAGACTGTCTAGTTTTGTACTGAAATTAGCATCTACACAAATGTACAAATGGTCATGTTAAGATTTTCTTGTGTCTACTTTCAGAGGTGAGAGAATAAAAGCCTGCCTGGAAGATAATCCTGCCAAGACAATGAAAGTGCACAAAATGAGCTGCAAACAGTGGCAAGTGTGGTTGTGTTGGAGACACACAGCCAATATTGCTGTTGCTGTTTGTGGTTACAAAAAAATGAATTTAGAATTTTGTTTTGAACATTATTCGATGCTTCCATGACATTATTCCATAACTTCAAGGTTCATTCACATTCTTGAATGGTATAACAGTTATCGTTTCCATTCTTACCATTCACAGTGGAGTACGAAAGTATACAGTGGGCAACAAAAGTACATAGTGGGGTAGGAAAGTATACAGTGGGTAGGAAGTATACAGTGGGGTACGAAAGTGCACAGAGGGTACAAAGTATACAGTGGGGTGCTATTAAGAGAAATACTATTAAATAAACATACATACACATGCTAAACATCACATTACTTCAAGTGCACAATTATGACAACATCCATACACTTTTTATTAAAGATATGAACTAAGGTAAAGCACTCTTACTCAAACGGTTTGTTTTTACAACTAAATCCTGGGTTTTGGAAGTTCATCTAAGGGTTATTGTGTAGCTATTAATGGGAAAAAATTGTACAATTATTTTGTTTTTAAGTTTTTTTTTCACTGAATGCAAATGCAAAGTGAGTTCTTCCAGGCCATCAAGTGAGTACTGAGACAGAACTGTTTAGGACATTGTATATTTGATCCCAATACTCTGCGGAGGATGTTTTTTTAAAAACTTTTCAATGTGGAAATTTTGTTGTTTTGTAAATGCTCATTCCAAACAGGTGCCTGCATAATTGGTGACAAAACCAATGTTACTTATAAAAAGTAGTGAGCAAATCTTGGCGAAGTAAACCATAACGTCTCAAGGACGTAAAATGTGGAGCTTACTCTTCGTACGTTCTCTCAAGATTCTCCACATGAGCTTCCCACATTAAATAATTTTGAATGTAAACACCTAAAACTCTCGCCATGCATACATTATCAAATTAATGGTTTCCGAACCGCACAATCGGCTCATTTGGAGGACCTCACATAAATGAAATATCCATTTTGACTCATTTTGCACCAGTTTAATTTCATGTCATTGCTTTGAGACCATTTCAAAAGGTTATTGGCTGCTAATTGTGGACTTTAAAGGTGGTGGGATTGACGACAATTAACCAATGTTAAGTCATCTCTTCCTTAAATGTATGTGGTTCATCAAACGGCAGTGTCATGATTATCGCTAAAAAAAAAACGTTGAATGCTTCAGTAATCTTAGAAAATGAGCTCTGCAAGAGATATTGGTTTTAACTTGTATTAAGGTTGTATTTGTAGGGAATAAATCGTAAATGAAAAGAGGAAGTGTAACACTGTGAGGCTCATCTTGAAGATTTACCCCACACATGCGAAGAAAAAAGCAGGGTTAAGCAATTGTTCACTTCTGTCTCTGCTGTTGTCCTTCTATCTATAAACATCAGTTTATGATCGAGAACAACTTAATTTCATTTGAATGTTAGATTTTGAACATGAATCAGGAAAAACGAACTTGTAGTTTTGCAGGCATTTTGTCGATT
>CM068966.1:79872678-79885338 GCA_035128595.1 Eptatretus atami
AAGAAGGGACAGAAACGGACTGGGAATATTTCTACAAATGTTTACAATAAAAAGACAAAGGCAAGACTTAACGCAAATATGCAACAAGGAATATTTACAATGAGAAAAAACACTTATTCAGATCTACTTCCAAGATGGGCCCACATGCAGACACACACACACAAAATGAAAAGAATCCCAGAGTCTTTATTGGACCCTTGCAGCCATGGAGAGAGACAAGCTTGGGGTCAGAGTTTGGTGGTGTACCTGGCCATCGGAGGAAGGGCATGCTCCGCGATGCGGCACCTGACAAAGGTCGTTGGTCCGGCCCCATTCGCACGGAGGGAGGTCAGGGTCGCTCTGTCCTTCCTTAAAACTCCTCGTAGCAGCCACCGTGAAACTCCAGAATATATTTTTTATTAAATTGTATTTTATTTTGTTTTTTTTTTTTTTTTTTTTTCGTTTTATTTTTTTTTTTATTAAAATTTTAAAAAATATATTAAATAAAAAAGAGAAGAAATAAACTCTAGTTTTCCCAAATATATAATACTGAATGATTTAGTTTACCCATTTCAGGAAAATAACATATAAGAATAATTTAACAACCTATATAAAAAAATCTCCCAAATGTCATAAGATGCCTGCATAGTTGAGTTCAAAGTGGATGTGGGAATAAAACCTGCTACCTTTTAAAAGCTGCTCCTCACTCCCAACTGATTATAATAATGAATATTAATAATTTTCACAAAGTGAGTTTCACCAGAGTTCAACTTACTCTCACAATGGTTCTAATGATGGTCTTCCAAAAAAGTAAGATATAATTGTTTATTTTAAACTTCAAAAAACCTATTATGTAAACATTGAAGATTAATACAACCTATTTGTGATACACAGAATTTTTTTATAAAAGAAATCCAAAACCATAACTTGGTATTCTTTATGATATAGGAATATTATACCCGTCTCCCCAAGTTGGATAAATCCAAAAAAGAAACCTGTTTTTTCTATGATGTGATTTGATGAAATCAAATGGGGAACCAACTAAGTGACAGCTACTACACAGAGGAGACATTCTTCTCTGTAATTGTAAGTTTATCTTAGTCATCGTACTTTCAACTTCCTCGTCGTCCATCAGAACAATGCTATACTTATTTATTCAAGTTAAATTCAATAGTATAAAATCAAACATTTTGGAGAACAATTTTCTACATTTTGTAGTAAAAAGGAATTTGGATACATGAAAACACAACTGAAAAATAATATATTTTGTGAAACAAGATGAGATATTAAATGATATTTTCAATAAAATAAAATGATCGAAAGGAAAGAGCAAGAAATTTAGGGAACATCAAAGTGTCTGTTTCAAAAGTTGAAAGCAACAGAAGACCCATATAAGAGAAACGCAGGCAAAAAAAAAAAAAAAAAAAAAAAAAAAAAAAAAGAAAGAAAAAAAACACGGGTGAAGAAGCACTTTGAAAAGGAAACATATGAGGGAAAATTTTTTTTTTTTTAAACCACTTTATTAAAACTTCCCAGAAAAATTATTAGATTGTTCCACAGTCCCCACAATAAAAATATACTCCTAGAAAGCTTCGCAAAGTATTAAAGATTTCAGTCAAATGACGGAGGAATTTAGAGCATATAGGAGAATAAATATGAGATGAAGATTATTCAACAAAGGAAGAGATTGAATCGACCCACCTGATTATATTGTGAAGCTCTTCAAATACAATAATATCAGCGATTCAAAAACCAAAGCAGGCTATTCCAACAAACAATCAAGCAATATTTCATCTTGTTCAAAGAAAAGTTTGTATTTATTAATGATGAATTAAGTCCTTGAATTTCGCTCGACCCCTGTCAAACTAACTCCGATGAATTAATGTTCTTCCTCACAAAAGATGGAAGACCAAGGTTCAACTGTTGATGGGTATGATCAAGTTATATGAAAACCATGATTGAGGAAATAATATGATAAAGTATATATTCTGCTGAACTCTGGTTATATTCAGGGTATTCTTTCTGGGTAAAGTAGGAAGAAATGAGAGGAGAAACACATATTCAGGCTTTAAGTATCCTGGTTCAGGTGTTATTTTCCTTTCCCAATGGACCCTATCACAATTAGTTAAATAGACGTTATGTTGTTGTTAGGCAGTAAGAAGGCGGAAAAACAATTGTTTTAATGAAGTAGCAGCCTTTTAGACCAGTTGTATGAACATGATAAATAAATAACTAACATATATAAAGACTTTTATCATATTAAATAAGATGAGAATGCACAATCCTTAGTGTTCAAATTTCACAAAGCGACCACACATCTTCACTTCCACTACCACTACACTGACACAACAAACAGAAATACATCTATTAATAAATATATAATGTTGTCCATAATGTAATTCTTATTATTAACTGATAAAATTACAAAATATAAATAAAATTTTTTAAATGAAAAATTAAAAAAATGAACAGTAGTTAGTTTATAATCCGGACAAGTGGATACACAAACGATAACAGTTCACCCCGGGATGCATTATGAGATCTCAATATCTTCCGAAATTTGCTCGTCTTAAAATAACAGGGATAACCAAAAAAATATTTCCATAGACATTCAAAAACATATCTTCAAATCAACATTTAAACTAAAAATAAACTACAAAGTTGATTTCACAATGATAATTCATTAGAAGTATTGGGTTCTCCCAAAAAAGTTAGAAAACTAATCGGACGTTTTACAGTGAAATTGTCATTCAAATATCCTGCAGGAATAAATTCGGTATTAATTTCACTGTATTGATATGTGGTGCTTATAATGATGATGAAAAAACAAAATACAATATTCATTATCGCGTCATACTCACCCCATATTGGTTTAAATTCAAATGGAACCCAAAAATTTGGTTTATCCCCTTGCAGGAAAACAACACATTACACGATAAATTTTAGATAACCCGACCAAGATAATCGTATATTTCCTTTTTAATGGAGAAGTTTAATCCATCAGAATTCACCTACGTAAGTTTCCAATAAATAAATTACGATGTTATGAGGAAACACAGTTGGAAAATATAAAATATTACAGGAGGTAACTTCCTTTCCCCATACACAAGGCGAATGGTAGTATCTCTTAGAGATACTATAACTACATCTATGAGACAAAGGGGTTCGGACATTCAAATTCGAGGAGATGGGATAATTGA
The DNA here is from genome assembly GCA_035128595.1 of Eptatretus atami. Classification (NCBI taxonomy): domain Eukaryota; kingdom Metazoa; phylum Chordata; class Myxini; order Myxiniformes; family Myxinidae; genus Eptatretus; species Eptatretus atami. Next base: position 79,875,858 of record CM068966.1, read on the forward strand.
TACCTTAAGGTATCGGTTAACTATTCTTAAACTAAATGACCTAATGGTTCAACTGCTTTCTTCTGTGGAAAGTAGCAGTGCTAAAGAAGATAAAATGAGCTCAAAAGGAATCTCATAAATTACAAGCAATAAAAAAAAAGAAAAATTAGAAAGGCAAAACTCAGTGTTCCCCAAGAACGGACAGAAAATATTCGATATACTTTGGATTCAGGTTTCAAATGATCTTAACATTCTTTTTTCCTAAATAAATACAAGTATGAAGCAATTGATAGTATCTATGATTTGATGATACTATATATCTCAAACTCCACTAAAAAAGAAGATACTTCAAGGAAATGCAATAACTGGAACAGACTGAATTACAAATGGTACAAAAATTTTGAAAATAAATAATCAACCAACCTTATTTTGAATCTATCCGAAAGTTCTCTGTCTTGTGTAAAATTTACATTCACTAAGGCTGGAATAACACAAACGCACACTCGTAAATGATTTCTTCTGGAAAATGTTTGATAGTGTCGTTGTACCATGAACACAAGAAGTGAAGCGGTTGATATGTCTCTCTGCTGTATCTGATAATATGAAATTTACACTATATTCATTCGGTGATAAATGGGAAAGGGGGCGTCGAAGGTTTTATTCCTATATGTCAACGGAACAAACACAGACCCTGGAATATATTCAAGGAAGGAATGTATAATGATGATACAAAAGCAGTAATAGTTTTACTGTGGCAGTTCCTCTTAAAGGTATATTTGGATTTTGTGATCATGATAAAAGTTCTGTATGGTCTTAAAATAGATTTCAACTAACAAGGAATGATAATGAAATAGATTTACTTTTGGTTTGGTAGTGTTGTGAGCAGAATAAATTTTGTAATTGATGAAATGAGTTGGTATATTTATGAATTACTCCTAATCTTAAAAAGAAGAGATGTTGAATAGAGACTTAACTTCAAAGAACCACTCGTGTATCATACTCAAAGAAGATCAACACGTTAAACTCAACCAAACCACTTACACTGGAATTTGGTGTTCTGGAAGGAAAGCCACGATATCTGGATCATTTTTAAAAGCCAGATGGTAATACTGGACTGATAAGAAAATGCATTGAGTGATAATGCTAAGGTGAACAACTTCGTGTTTCTCTGATGGACATTTAACCACGAGATAGATTGGAAATTTAATGGGAAAAAAATGATTTTGCTGAAGCATACAAGTCTTACAAAAGGTGTGTGAAAGTAATGGAAATAAAGAATCCTATTTTGGATATGACATCATTTAATAAGTTTGTATACATCATGCGTTTGATGAGTGCTCAAAAGGAAACTATAAAGTCTAATCGAGATGGATACTTCCCTATACATGAAAGAGAGAGACTGAAAAGTGATCATGTTTGCTTTTGGAAGAACAGAATACAGATAATACAGTAAGGTGTTATGATAGTCTCACTATTTTTGTTAATATAATGAAGGTGGCAAAGTTACCAACTGGGGTTATTATTTTGTAATTCAAATCAATTCTTCATAAACTATCTCTTGTGTTCAAAATCAAACCTTGTACGATTAACGTTAATACAATTCGAGAAAAGGAGCAGTAAGAATTGATGTTTTGCTCACAAGAGAACAGGTTAAATCTTGAACATACTGCTCACTTAAAATTAAAATGACAAAACCAATGTTGAAAAAAATATTCCAATAAGAGAGAACGAGTGAGGATTCTCCCATTTCTAATTCCTTATTGCTGGTTAAGTGCGGTTGGAGCATTGACGGTGGTATTCAACAGCGGTGAAAACTGCCAGAAAGAAGGCTCAACTCCAGGCTCAAAAAGAATTGAAAGACATAACAAAGAGTTGGAGAAACAAAATATAGTGGAAGTGGTGTAATTGTAGATTTGCTGAAAACTGGAGTCTGCCTGATAAAGCGAGATTGTTAGTTGGAGATATGCTTCTTCTATCGCACAAGCAGGTGTAAAATTAACTAAAGAGGGTAATGGATTATATCTTTCTAATAAAAATGAGCATTGATAGTGGTTAAAGAATCTTGAAAGAATACAACATCAAATTTACAACTTTCAAATATTGTAAAAATTAAAAATTCATAATGTGGTTATTTGTATGAGAGATGAATTAACAAACGTGCCTAAACATACAAAGAATATTATTATGAACTTAGAAGATAATAATGGACGTTCTCATTGGTTTGTATTTTTACATCAAGACAAATATTATTTTGATATTTGGTCTTCCACCACCTGTTGAAGTCATAAAATTCTTACAGAATGGTGTTTATCAAACATTTCAAGTCCAAATTAAATTCCAAGTGTTGTGGCAATATATGTCTATATGTGTTATTCAACTCAACAAAATAAAAATTTTATGACATTATTTTAAATCTAAATAAATGACTATGTTGGGAAGATGGTTCTATCTTTGGTGTATCCAAGAACTGGATATTGATTTATCAAATTATTACACAAAGGCACAGGCTGAACGACATAGAATATAATATAACAAAATATATATATGAAGAAATGCTTATAAATTAAAAAATATCCAAGCCCGACTGACGCGGATGACTTGGTGAGATTAAGCGATTTATCACAATATATATCCTTAAATAAAACGGCGTGTATCCAAAGATACAGAAGTGTTGATTTTATCTCCAGTCATACAGAATTCACAGTTCGAATTAAAATAAATTTTTTTAAAGAAGGCGTATGTTTGTATGAGAATAGAACAATGGGGGTATGATATGAATATTTAGGGTATAATGGTCATTTAAAATTACCTGAAGACCTGAGCAATTAAATCAGTCTCGTAAGGAAGATATTATCCACTTGGTATAGAGAAGAGTTTTGTGGAGCACGATTGTAACAACAAATAAAAGATTTAATAAGGGTAAACTATAATAATGGTTTGCCCTCGTTTATATCATGAAAACAGAAAAAACAGGATTTAATGTAATAAGTAGGGAAATACAAAATATTTAACTATGGAAGATGGGGAGGTGTTTCGTGTCATAATATTATTCTAACATATATTTCTAATACATAAATGACGCAAGAAGGCTCAGAAAATTATCATTCTGTGTCCAGCATACCTTCAAGAAAGGGTATTCGGTATTTTAATAATATGTTCTACAACATAAGATGATGTATTTTCAATAAAGATTGGCTTTATGCTGATGTTGATAAACCGACAACTTTGGAATTAACTAAATGTTAAATAATGAAAAAATTATAAAGTTAGAAAAGAAAGGCTCTTTTAGAAATTCAAAGAAATTTTATTGGTTTCCTGTTGTAAAAAAAATTATTTTGGATACAGAATAACAAGAATCCTGATGATATATGTATGATATTCATGGGTGTAAGTGATTCAAGATAGTAAGGACGAGGAAGGAGTTGAAGAAGAGAGGGAAAGGAGGAAAGGAGAAGAGAGAGGGAGAAGAGAAGGAGAAAAGGAGAGAAGAGAGAGGAGAGGGAGAAGAGAGAGAGAGAGAGAAGGAGAAGGAGAAGAGAGAGAAGAGGAGAAGAGAAGAGAGAAAGAGAGAGAGGGAGGAAAGAGAGAGAAGAGGAGGAGAGGGAGAAAGAGCGAGACAATAAAATCAAATATGGAAACCAGTGAGATTCAAAAAAGATTGGTGGTATTACAGAAAATAACTCAACCACCGAGGAGGAAAACAAGAATTGACAAGTCTATTGCAATATTTTCTCAAGACTATTGACATCGTCAAGCATATTCATTTTAATTCAATTTTTTCTTGAATAAATGAGGAGAGAGTGAAGCATTTCTAAGGATTCTTTATGTTTTAAAAATTAAGATTCAAATGTGCATGTTGGAAACTAAAAGGTTTTTGCACTCTGCAGGAATTTTTCTCATAAATAAATGAGTTGTCTCAAATGTAAAAAAAACTAATACTAAAAATTTCATATATAAAAGAAAAATACAGGTTATACAAAAGGTATATGTTCGTGTGTGGTTCAAAAAAAAATCAATTTATCTCCAAACACAAACTCGGAGGAGATATACAAAAGTTTTTATCAGGAAGTAAATTTACAACTACTGGAATACCAGGGGAATTACATCTACAGGTATTCTTTCTGTGGTCCGCACAAACTTGGATAAAAGATTAGATGAGGCAGACAATCTAAACATGGAGTAAACCTATCAATAGGTTGATGAAGTGTGCATGAGACACGATATTGATTATGGGAAACCACAACTTTTAGAGAAAACATGAAGCCGATAGAGAAATGTGTATATTTGTCTCTGACAAATCAACCTTGAGAGAAAAAGTAGGTTCATCGTGAAGAAGATATAGTGCTAAATTGAACTTGGACTGGAAATTCAAAAACTTATAGACTCTAATGATGTCATTAAGATTGAAGAGCAATTAGCTGATGAATTACATAACCAATATTCACAAAGTTCGGAAGGAAGTTTATTCCAAGGAAGTTGATTATATCTGGTCCGCTGATTTGATTGAACTCATAATGATAAGGGGTACAAGTTGCTTTAACCGTTTGATTTGAGAGTAGATACGCATGGGTTGTACCATTAAAAAACAAAACAGGTAATACTCTTATGTTAGCCTTCAACAGATATTAATAAAGTAGAGAAACCTAAAAAATTGTGGACTGATGAGGGTAGAGAGTTTTATAAAAAGACATTATGAATTTCTAAAAAATAACAGATACATTATACAGTACCTTTAATGAGGGAAGGCTGTTGTTGTGAACGTTTTATCGACCTTAAAGAGAGACTATATAAAAAAATTCACACAACTCGGTTCACAACAATGTTATCTTTTATTCAGGATATTGTGGATAAGTATAATAACACGATTCATACTCAACAAATATGAAACCATCAGAAATTTACAAAATTAAAATATGAAAAGAGATTAATGTCAGAAAACCTAAGTTCAAAGTTGTGATATCGTAAGAATATACAGGTGGAAATCTCATTTGAAAAAGTTTTATGAAACGATGACGAAAGAACTTTTAAAATTGTTTCTGTAATAGATACGGTTCCTTGGACTTATAAGATATATGATTAGAAGGGAAGAGATTAGGTTCATTTTATTCACAGGAATTACAAAAGACAAAACTAAGCAGATAATACCCATGGAGCAATGGGTTGCGCTTCACTCCCTCCTACTATACACCGTTGTGGACACTCGAGGTGTATAACAGTATATAATATGTGTAAGGGACGTTCTTAGATCTGTGAACCCCAAAACAGAATCCTCACCGAATAGTCAAGCTTACTTTTGTTTGTTTGTGTGTGTGAGTGGGGACGTTCTTAGATCTGAACCCAAACACAGAATCCTCAACTGAATATCAAGCTTAACTTTTGTTTGTTTGTTGTGTGTGTGTGTATGTTGTATGTGTGTCCCAACCCCCAACACCAATCTTTTTCAAAATAGATTTCCACCTATATATATTTTTTCGTTTTTTTCTTCTTCCAATTCTGTTTTCAGCTTTCAGTTGATGATGTAAAAGGAGTAGTCTCACTTTCTTCAAACTAACATATATATTTTTTATGTTTTTTTCTTCTTCCATTCTGTCTTTTCAGCTTGAGTTTGATGATGTAGAAAGGGGGAGTCAGAACTTTCTTGATGGTTTAGATCCAAAGAGTGGTAGCATTTCAAGTCTCCAAAATAACCAACTTCCAAGTCTCAGTATAACCACATTCCTGTTGAGTTTCCAAGATACGTATCACATTGTGAGTTATCAAGCCAGAACCCACATTTCAAGTCTCCAAAATATAACATCTATCCAAGACTCCAAGGAGAATCACAATTTCCAGAAATATGTGGTTTCAGTGATAGATCTCACATAGTATAACTGTGGATCATCAGGAAATTCATTTTCCAATTTGATGGTTTCAGTGATAGATCTCACATAGTATAATTGTGGATCATCAAGGAAAACTCCATTTTTCCAATTTTGATGGGTTTCAGTGATAGATCTCACATAGTATAACTGTGGATCATCAAGGAAATCCATTTTTCCATTTGATGGTTTCAGTGATAGATCTCACATAGTATAACTGTGATCATCAAGGAAATCTCATTTTTCCAATTTTGATGGGTTTCAGTGATAGATCTCCATAGTATAACTGTGGATCATCAAGGAAAATCCATTTCAAAATGTCTGAAATTGTGATCTCAAGGTAAACTTGTATTTCTGGTCATCAATGGTAAACTTGTTCAGTGGGTATTGTCTTGATAACTCGCAATGAGTACTATGTTGTAAAACTCTTTTCAGGATTTTGCTGGTCTCCAAGTGTAAACTTGTATCTGGCTCATCAAGTATAACTTGTTCAGTGGGTATTGTCTTGATAACTCGCAATGAGTACTATGTTGTAAAACTCTTTTTAGATTTTGCTGGTCCAGGTATAACTCTTGGTTGGGTCATCAAGACGAACTCGTTCTGTGGGTCTTGGTCGCTCATGAGGTCTTCACAAGCCAACAATTTCGCCCAAGTTGTGGCAAAAGCAGTATTTTCATTTCGTATTTCAGAACAATTTCCTGTGAGAGAAATAATAATGTATTATAAGTTATTTAATTAAATGAGTCTATGCTTAAATCAAACTGAAAATAGGAAAATAAAATCTTACTCAACAGATAAGAGTTTTAATCAATTGATCAAGTTGTAGGTTTAGTTCATCAAGTAGTCAATCTCAAGGAACCAAAGTCATCCACTCAAGTGCTCGTTCTGTGGTCTTGGTCGCTCACAAGGTCTTCAACCAAGTCATCAATTTCGCCCAAAGTTGTGGAAAATCGGTATTTTAGATTCCAATTTCTGTGAGAGAAAATAATAATGTATTAATTAAGTTATTTATTATTAAATGAGTCAATGTTAAAAGGAATGAAAATAGGAATTAATCTTACCTCAACAGATAATAGGTTTGAATCCAATCTTCAACTTGTAAGTTTAGTTCTAACAGTCATGATTCAGGCAAGCTCAGCAAGTAGTCATTCTCAGTAAAAGTAAAAATATGTTTAAAATGGAGCGGCCTGAGGCTTTTATAGAGAAGACTGGTGGCGTGGTTTCCTGTGGAAATTCCTGGGCAAGCCCAGCATGCCTTCGTTCGGAAAATTTTCAAAACATTAACATTGTAGAATTTTCTAGTGATTTCTTTGTGAGTCAAGAATGAACTGGAAATGATTGTAAGGTAGGTGGGCTAAGAAAGTGGGTGGGCTAGGGAAGTGGGCGTGCTTATGAAAATACCTCACGAAAAGTGGCGGGGCTTATGAAAGTGGGCGAGGCTTGAAAAGTGGGCGTGGCTTATGGAAACACCTCAAAGGGTGGGGCTTATGAAAAGTGGGCGGCTTAGAAAAGTGGGCGGGGCTTATGAAAATAGTGGGCGGGGCTTAGAAAAGTGGGCGGGGCTTATGAAAAGTGGGCGGGGCTATGAAAGTGGGTGGGGCTTATGCAAAAAATAATCTGAGGCTCAGGAGGTGGTCAGATGAGAATCATTAAGAGAAGTATCATTTCGTAATGGCACAAAAGGGTATCTTGAAAATATTAAAGATTCAAATGTTTTGTTTTTAAATATTTAGATGGGATTATTGTGCAAAGAAAATTAACTATTGAAGGAATATGAGAATGAACAAATCTTTATAGGTCAATGAGTGAGCTAAACAATATGCATTGTTTATTTGAAAATGAGTGTCCCTAGGCTTACAGGTTTCAGATATTTCTTCAGAATCACCTTGAACAACCACATTACTACGTGCTACTTGAACAATCTTTATCTTGTGCATTGTTATTTGAATAGAATGCCCTCGTTAAAAGGGAGACAAACAAATATACCTTGGATAAAAGGGGGTGTAATTTTAGGGGAAAAAAATGTGAATCGCTGAAAATCCCCATTCATTTACATGGGGAAAGTGAGCCAGAATCAGTATATCCACCCTACTTATATATATTGTTGGGGCCGGGCGGGTGGCGAGAACAACCACTAGGTGGGGAAAGCTTACGTCGTCTCCCACCAACTCCCCAGAATTGTAGGCCGTCGCTCGGATAACTCCACGAGCTGGCGGGTCGTTTAACGACCGTGGTCGCCAATATCTCAACCGCGTAGCATAGGGTCTATTTGCCTATAACCAATTTACCTAATTAACTACGCGATTTCGACTACCGGGGAAACCACACCCTCGACACGTCTTGCTCGAACCGGGTCACTCCACCGACTGCGGTAGAGTTCCAACTACTGACTACAACTCCGGTTGGGTGAAGCCAGCGGAAACTGCCAAAGCCGTGCCGGCTGGAATGAACGGATTATCAGGGATAAAACCCCGCCTAAACTCAGATCCGAACCATGCTGGACCAATTCAAGAAGGACAGAAACGGACTGGGAATATTTCTACAAATGTTTACAATAAAAAGACAAAGGCAAGACTTAACGCAAATATGCAACAAGGAATATTTACAATGAGCAAAAACACTTATTCAGACTACTCCAAGATGGCCCACATGCAGACACACACACACAAAATGAAAAGAATCCCAGAGTCTTTATTGGACCCTGCAGCCATGGAGAGAGACAAGCTGGGGGTCAGAGTTGGTGGTTTACCTGGCCATCGGAGGAAGGGCATGCTCCGCGATGCGGCACCTGACAAAGGTCGTTGGTCCGCCCCATTCGCACGGAGGGAGGTCAGGGTCGCTCTGTCTTCCTTAAAACTCCTCGTAGCAGCCACCGTGAAACTCCAGAACCCCGTATAAGCCACCGTGAAACAAAACTGACTGCTTACAGCCACCGTGAAAGCAAACTCTACCCGTTACAGCCACCGTGAAGCAAACTGACCGGACCCTTTTTACAGAGAGTCTCGGCGATTTATTGGCCTCTCTCCACAGGGAGGGGCCCTTAGCGAAAACGCACCTCGCTGTCCGCCTCTGATTGGACAGGGTCCTCCGGCCCACCTTCTGGGCGGGGCCTCGGCCCCTGCCAGGAGACCCCAGTTACTCCTACACGTGGCTTCGCTCTCGACGAGTAACAGTGTCAGCGCCGCCAAGGTCATCGTACAAGAGTTACAACGTTCGTGGGAGCCGAGAACTGGAACCACGAGACCCCCTCTCGGCAAGTCAAGGTACGAGCAGCCAGCGGTGGTGATGGAGCGTGATGGACCGAAGGGGTCATGCGGATGGGATGGTTTATTAGATGTAATAACCTAACTAAAAGAAATCGCAACGCACGCCTTTTATCTTCCACTAGACAAAAGGAAGGGGATCTGACTACACACATACTTAACGACATAACTGACTTTTGGGACATTTGTATGTTGAATGCAAATGGTTTCCAGATCTGTAACAAAAATATAATATACATACATATATAATATATATATATTATATATATATATATATATATACTATATACGTATACATACTGTATATATATATATTATACTATACATATTATATATATATATATATACACATAGTTTGGTAAAGCTTTAACACATTAAATG
>CM068966.1:79892155-79912843 GCA_035128595.1 Eptatretus atami
GGGGGGGGCAGGGGTTGTTGTTTTTTGGGGATTCTTTCTGCCTTACGGGGTTGCTTTCCCAGTTCTGCAGTGCCTGCTAGACGGGATCGTTGGAGTCAGTGTTCCCACAGGCTTGCCGCCAGAAAGCTAGAGGCCACAACCTGGGTGTAGCGTCCTTAGAGGCTACCTCATCATCTGGCATGTAATTTTGGGTCCTCTTTTCTGCTAGTTCACAACTGGAGCCCCACCGAGCATGGGATTCTGGGAAGCCCTTCCTGAGGCTACTAGTTTGCACTGTTGGAACGCTCCTTATTTGTCTTTAACGTTCCCTGAAGTCCCTCACCCCCTCTTTATTTTACTAAGGGCCAATCATCTGCAGCACACCCATCCTAATTTTATTTGCCCATCTTCCTTTTTTGCTTTTTCACCCCGGGGGCCCCTCTTGGTTTTTTTTGACTCAACCCTTCCCCTTTGGTGTGAATAAAATATGCATATCACACTAACATCATTTACCAACACAGAACCTCAGCTTGGTTTAAAGATTGCATGAGATCTTAAAATGAATGAGCTAAATTAAAGTAGATCTTCATTCCGACGCACAGGCCAATTACAATGCCCTCTCCCATCCTTTTGGGAATGGGTGAGGATAAAAAGCAAAGTTTTGGCCCAGCTTCACCTCCCTACCCCATCCTATATCTTCTCACCTTATTTCATATGCCACATATATCCCTTTTCTCTTTTTTCTCCCCCAATTCACCTATCCTCTCTTTTCTCCACGATCCTTATTCGTTTGTTTGCTTTTTAAAACTTTACTTTTAATCTTAATTTACCTCCCCCTCCTTTGCATACATATACGTAGTTGACCTTTAACCAATGCATTTCACTGTGGCTGGATTCACTGCAGTTGCTGCTAACAATCTAGTAGTTGCGTTGAAACATTCTTTTTATGAAGTTGTCTCCAAGTTCATTCCCGATAATGCAGTTGTTTCTAATTGGGAGAATCCATATTTGCAAAACATGTTTAAACCCCCCCAAAAAAATTCAAGGCTCAGATGCATTTTCTGAGCTTTTGTCTTGTTTGAGAAAACCTCGAGTTGGTTTTGCTCTTGTGTTTCTGCTGTTTCGCCATTTATTTATTTATTTTACGAGTATCCAGCTTTGTTTAAACAACCTCTGACTGTTTGCAATTCTTTTAAAGGGTCCAGGTTGTAAAGATTTATCTAGATGACAAAATTACTGCCTATTTGCATATTAGCATTATGTTGTTTTTTTTGTTTATTCATCATGCAGCAGGGAACAGCCAATTCTCCAACAGTACCATCATTTTCAGATGAGGAAGTTGAGCTCTCATCTCCGATACAAAATTCCACAGTGAGTGTCTGGGTCAAACCGTACTGGTACTAGTGGGATTCACACTGATATAAACTGACGGGCAATAGCTGGTCTGATATAAACCGACAAACAATACAAGCCCACATGTATATTACTGCTGGTGAAAATACCACCTTAGATTTATCTCAAAATGATATTTCATTTTTCCAGAAGGTGGAGCTGTTATCTTTGAAAGCACTTGTTTAACAATCATGTTTTGTGCTATTTTTTTGGTACAAGATGAAGCTCCATGGTGATGGACATCTCGAAGGTTCGCTTTGCACTTTCCCGAGAACGATGCAGCCCAAAGTATCAAGCTTGATTTGTGGACCTGCAGAAAGGTTACATTTTGAGCCTGGTAGGTATATAAGCTTTTCCAAATGTTGAGGATTGCATTGCATTCCTGTTTATTTCTAGATCTTTTGGGAGCTGTGAGGGGATGATTGCCTTTATAGAGCCGAACAAACGTCATGCCTCGAAGCGTAAACCTGTCATTGAAGAAGATACCACTGGAGTGCTGAGTGAAGAGGACATTTCTGCTAGTATCCCATCACCAAAACGGAGCAAAATATCTCGTGATAATTTTGTGAAAAGTTCCACTTTACAGAAAGGTATAGTGTATGAAATCCACATGAAGTTTGCTAACTGTTTACCCTTTGTTTTTTTGTTTGTTTGTTTTTTCTCCAATCATTTGCAACATGCAATTTAGTGGACAGCCTCTTACACTACTTCCATAGAAACTAAGCTGAACAAATCGTCCTGAAATTCCATAGGTGCCTTAGTGAAATCCAAAGTTTTTGTCCAGTTGCTAAAAGTTCTGCCTTAACTGCAGTTGTGAATCGAAACTTCCTTGTGTAAAAATGCTCTGAAGAGAGGCAGGTGATTGTACCGCTTGTATTTGGAGCATAGACTACCACAAAACACCCTGAAAATTTAACCTCTGCAATCATCACCAAATCTAGCCAATGTGTGCACATGGAATGGTTATCTTCCCAGGTTCCAGCAAGTTTAAGACTCTGTATAAGGCACAGACCACTCCGCCAGTATCCGACGTAGATTCCAACCCAGAGTGCAATATTAGCAGCAGCCTGAAGAAATTTTGCAAGAATGTCAAGAAGCTGCTGCAGGTACTGCAGCATGACTTTGGAATTATTGACTCTTTTACATGTAACAGAGGGAGAGTGGAAGCTCAATGTATATGTCCAGGTAGTACGGGGTTCCAATTTTGCTTTCAACTTTCTTAACTGTTTGAAGATAGTTCCTGTTCTTATGAGTACATGTCACTGAGGAATTGCTGTTTTTGTTTTGGGTTTGTTTTTCTGTCAGAATAAATATGCCAAATTTGAAGCCTTCACGCAACGGCAAATGAGCACCGCCATTAAACGGATGCATCTCATGTGGAATCATCTACAAAAGCAACGGTGAGGTCTGCAGGAGATTATTTTTTATATCCATACAAACACTTTCCACACTGCCCCTTTCCCACAGATGAAGAACATTCTTTCCAGCAGGTGTTTCACTTGGTTGTGTCTGGCAGAATGAGTCGTGGACAGATCTTAGAAAAAGCGATTCGCCAGGAGTTCCAAGGAGCAGAAGAAGATTCAAAGATTCTGAGGAAGATTGAAGAGGACACGTTGGTGAGTGGTACACATGGTCTGTAGAGATCAAAATGAACATGTGAAGATAATCAATATGTTAACCACCATGGTGTACTCAAAAAATATCCATGTCTGCAGAAATTCTGGAGACAACAGTGCAAACACCTGTCATCCATCCGACAAAAACAGATGGAAAGGCAAGTCCACGCCCTTTTTGAACAGTTAGTAGTGTTCAAATGCATAAAATGGTTAAAATTTAGCCACCATGAAGGATCACAAGGTGCGGACATTTCGGGCTTTACCTTTTACCCTCATTTGCTCTGACCAAGGGTAAAGCCCGAAAGTCAGCACCTTGTGATCCTTCACAGGGGATGACTCAAACCATTTTTGCCTTGAAAACGTGAAGCGGAAAGAAGGGTTAAGCAATTGGTTCATATCTATCTGTCCATCTGTCTGCCTGTAAATGTCAGTTTATAATCGAGGAATGACTTGTTTAAATTGAATGTTGTGTTTTGAAAGTGAATTGTAAAACAAACCTTCAGTTTAACAGTACATTACTTTGTCTCTGAATTTGTCCCGATCCCACATGCGCAGAGAGGAGTGAGATTTTTCGTTTTTTACTCTGGCAGTGAAACAAATTTGAAAATCATTCCAAACAGGAAACACTGTTTTTAGGCCATCATAACGGACACACACAACAGGCACAAATAACTAATGCAACATGTTAGATAGAGTGGTGTAATAGACACTGCATCAATGGCAGTAAACTTCCAGAATTAATTTATTCATGCGACTTTTACAATCTTTATTTTATTTAAATTGAATTATATACTTGAACACTGGAGAGCACAAATCACCTTCTTATCACTTCTAAGAACCTCCAGTTTTGCAGTACTTGGACATGTTAAATATAGGGTGGTTTTTAAGAATGCTTCGATAGGGTTAAACTTCCAGAATTTTTTTTAAACGATCTTTAAAATCATTATTTTATTTAAATTGAAGTACATAATATATACTTGAACCACTACGCAGGGTAACGTGTTCTATGAACTCGTTCGTATTTTTATGTTTTTATTCTCTTGTGCCACCAACCCAGACTGCTAGTTTTGTACTGAAATTAGCATCTACACAAATGTACAAATGGTCATGTTAAGATTTTCTTGTGTCTACTTTCAGAGGTGAGAGAATAAAAGCTGCCTGGAAGATTAATCCCTGCCAAGACAATGAAAGTGCACAAAATGAGCTGCAAACAGTGGCAAGTGTGGTTGTGTTGGAGACACACAGCCAATATTGCTGTGCTGTTTGTGGTTACAAAAAATGAATTTAGAATTTTTGTTTTGAACATTATTCGATGCTTCCATGACATTATTCCATAACTTCAAGGTTCATTCACATTCTTGAATGGTATAACAGTTATCGTTTCCCATTCTTACCATTCACAGTGGAGTACGAAAGTATACAGTGGGCAACAAAAGTACATAGTGGGGTAGGAAAGTATACAGTGGGGTAGGAAGTATACAGTGGGGTACGAAAGTGCACAGAGGGGTACAAAAGTATACAGTGGGGTGCTATTAAGAGAATAACTATTAAAATAAACATACATACACATGCTAACATCACATTACTTCAAGTGGGCACAATTATGACAACATCCAATACACTTTTTATTAAAGATATGAACTAAGGTAAAGCACTCTTACTCAAACGGTTTGTTTTACAACTAAATCCTGGGATTTTGGAAGTTCATCTAAGGGTTATTGTGTAGCTATTAATGGGGAAAAAATTGTACAAATTGATTTTGTTTTTAAGTTTTTTTTTCCATGAATGCAATGCAAAGTGAGTTCTTCCAGGCCATCAAGTGAGTACTGAGACAGAACTTGTTAGGACATTGTATATTTGGATCCCAATACTCTGCGGAGGATGTTTTTTTAAAACTCTTTCAATGTGGAAATTTTGTTGTTTTGTAAATGCTCCATTCCAAACAGGTGCTGCATAATTGGTGACAAACCAAATGTTACTTATAAAAGTAGTGAGCAAATCTTGGGACAGTAAACCATAACGTCTCAAGAGACGTAAAATGTGGAGCTTACTCTTCGTACGTTTCTCAAGATTCTCCACATGAGCTTCCCACATTAAATAATTTTGAATGTAAACACCTAAAACTCTCGCCATGCATACATTATCAAATTAATGGTTTCCGAACCGCACAATCGGCTCATTTGGAGGACCTCACATAAATGAAATATCCATTTTGACTCATTTTGCACAGTTTAATTTCATGTCATTGCTTTGAGACCATTTCAAAAGGTTATTGGCTGCTAATTGTGGACTTTAAAGGTGGTGGGATTGACGACAATTAACCAATGTTAAGTCATCTACTTCCTTAAATGTATGTGGTTCATCAAACGGCAGTGTCATTGATTATCGCTAAAAAAAAAAACGTTGAATGCTTCAGTAATCTTAGAAAAAATGATCTGCAAGAGATATTGGTTTTAACTTGTATTAAGGTTGTATTTGTAGGGGGATAAATCGTAAATGAAAAGAGGAAGTGTTAACACTGTGAGGCTCATCTTGAAGATTTACCCCACACATGCGAAGAAAAAAGCAGGGTTAAGCAATTGGTTCACTTCTGTCTCTGTCTGTCCTTCTATCTATAAACATCAGTTTATGATCGAGGAACAACTTAATTTCATTTGAATGTTAGATTTTGAACATGAATCAGGAAAACGAACTTGTAGTTTTGCAGCATTTTGTCTCGAATTTTTCTCGATCGCACATGCGCAGAGAGGAGTGAGATAAAAAAAAAATTTTACTCTGTCTGCCTGTCTAGCATCAAACAAAATTGAAATTCATTCCAAACAGGAAACTTACTGTTTTCGTGACATCATAAAGGCCATAAATAACAGGCACAAAGAACAAATGTAACATGCTAAATAAGATGGTGTAAAAGACACTGCATCAATGGCAGTAAACTTCTTGAACTATTTTTTGTACGACCATTAAAATCCTTATTTTATTTCAATTGAATTATATACTTGAACACTAGAATCTCCCACGATGAAGCTGAGTTTATGGGCCTTTCACTTCATCACCGACAGATCGGTCGTTGCTTTGTCTTCTTCTGCCTCCTTTCTGGTCTTGCACCCACTGCCCTCTCTGTGCTGTTAGCTGCAGGGTGCTTGCGGTCCACCACCAACCCCCTTCAAGTAAAACTCATAAAAAAGAGAATATCTGCTCACCTCCACTCATTTGTTCCTCTTTTTTTCACCACCTATGGAACCAACTTTCACATTCTCTTCAATACTTTTCTTCCCTCCAGGTCTTCAAGACAGCTGTTCACCACCATCTCATATCATCCCCCATCCAAAACCATGATCTTTTGCCTCTGTATCTCTCTTGTTCATCCCTTGTCCCTTCTTTGTCCGTCTCATTCTATTTTCTCTGTTGGACCTGCTGTTGGCATTTTCCCCCTTCTTCTGCTGTTCCTTTTGTTATGTTGCCTCCTGATCCATTCTGTGTTCTCGCTCTTCCATGAGCCTTTACTATGTATTAAACAACAACCACCACCAGAAACACACATCGCCTTTTTGGCACTTTCAAAACCCTCCATTTAGCAATACTTGGACAAAATATTACGACATTTTAGTCATCACAACCAATCAAATTCACCACTCATAGACCCTGCCCATGTCCTCGTTTCGCAAGAAAGCACGGAGTAACGTTTTCTCTGAACACTTTAGTGTGTGCCGTTTTTGTCACCATATCTGATGAAGGATACAGCTACCATAGAGTTAGGATACAGCGTAGAGCTACTGGATTGATTCCAGGATTCGCTAGACTAAGCTATGAAGAACGTTTGAAGGAGACAAGACTTTATACATTTGAAAGGAGGCGATTGCGAGGGGATCTGTTAGAGATGCTTAAAATAATGAAGGGTGTGGATAAGATAGGTGAAGTGGAATTTTTCAAAAGAGTGGACAGTGTTAGGACCAGCGGTCATAGCTTGAGGGTAAAGAAGATGAGAGTTAGGACAGTTTTAAGGCAGGGGTCTTTTAGTCAGAGAGTGGTTAATGCATGGAATGATCTCCCCGGACAGATAGTGGCAGTGGAGGAGTCGACCTGTTTAAATGGGATTTACATCGGTACCTAGATGCATTGTAGATAAAGGGTATGGGGATATTGACTTGTGTGGATTAGTGATGATAGTGGGGTTGGTGCAGTGCAGGCATGATTATCTGAATGGCCTCTTCTTGTGCCAAAGTTCTTTGTGTATCTTTTCCAAAGAGGAAGGGTGAGTTTTGGGTCTTGAGACAACTATGGCACGTTACCACACATCTGGGACATTTCCTTGTTGAAAAGAGGAGTTAATTATGAGTTAGAGGAGTTGCTAGCTCAACAGAGAACTCGCGGATAATGTGTGCAGATATACCGTCAGGCCGACTCGAAGTTTTATAGCGAATCATTGCCAATATTTTTTGTACTTCACATGGTGTTTACAGCTTGACGTGATTTCGGAGTTGGAAGTAAAGTCTGATCAAGAGGGTCTAGATCAGAAAACAGAAATAAAACAATCATTAATAGTGTTCAGGATCATCAAGTCATCCTTCATGTCTCCTCCAGGCACACATGTTGGCACATCATCCTGTTAACCATCAGTTGAAACACGAATGTCACGGTACCATGCTGAGGGGGTTGAGACGTTTCAGACGCTGGACACATGGAAATAATACTCTGTTTTAGCTTTCACTACACTTGATTTGACTTTGCTTCTTAATTTTTTCCATTTCTGGATATCTCTACAGTGAAATGCTCTTTCCTGTCTGTGAATCAATGACAATTTCAGGGGTAATCCATTCTGTATCCTGTGAATGCAACTTGACTTTGCGAAATGGAAAATGTGTTTCTATAGCAGAATAGAGTTTGGATGAAACAATGCCATTGTGAATTGACTTCAGCATTGCTTATTACTTCTATCCAATCGTGATTGCAAATCCATTTGCCAAAAGCTTGAATGGCACTGTCCGGGCGGGGCATTGGCCGATTGTGACGACATCGGATTACTGAGGCTATCTGATTTGTGGCAGTATTGGGAACCATGTCTCAGCGATGGCACAGACATCTATACTACAGTCGAGGATAACAGTTGAAAGTTCATGAAACTTGTTGGAATGTGCATTGCACAAAAGCATTGAAGGGAAAGTCATTGTGGAGGGTGATTTTAATGACATGATCGAGACTGCCACTAAATTATTAAAGGTAACTGCACACACTGGAGAGGACCCCAAGAAACATGCATCTTGAAGGAGATGATTGAAGCACCATGACCACCATCCCTCTCTTCCATATGATGATGTGCCAGTTACGCTGTTAGCAGAGGCATGAGGGGAACAAACACCGCCCCACAGGTAAAGGAAGAATGGTTGGTTATTGCCCACAAGGTAAAACAAGCAAAAAGGAGAGAAATGTTCCAAATGGTATCTGATAACGAAGTCTGTGAAGTCCAGAAAGAAAGTTCAAAACGTTCAGAACAAAACAAACATGGCACACATGAAGAAGGGAGTTCTTCATGTAAAGCACAACTCTGCCACCATGACAGGGCTCAGGCCTATCAAATCGAAGGAGACAATAGCCAGGGAGAGAAACAAAGGAGTTCTGTGGGAAGGAGGATGATATTAAAGTAATTAAACAGATATCTGGTTCATCAACAGTGGCCTGGATTGAGAGATCTGTCAGGTTGGAGTGGAAGCTCCGAATGTTTGAGGTCCACACAGTTAGCGACAGGGGAGAATGCACTGTTAGCAGGGAGCAGGAAAGTGAAAAGGGGGTGGTGGTAGAGCTAGGAGAAGGGATGGGGTGGGGAAGCTGGGATGGGGGCATGGGGAAGCTGGGAGGGTGAGGGCAAACTGCTGTGGTTGGGGGGGACACAAGGGGAAGCTGGGAAAGGGCAGGGTGAGGATGAAGATGAGAGGAGGCAGGGTAATGTGGAAGATGTGGGAAGGGGGAGCTTTGAGGGGGTAGGGTGAGGGGGATGCAGAAAGGGGAGATAATGATGTGGATGGATGCTGAATAGGGAGACACAGAGAATGGGTGGGGTTCTAAGGATGCGGGCATGGAGGGGATGACATGGGGAAGGGTACTGACATGGAGAGGTTTGACATCGTTAATGGACTTGAAGATGAATTGATGGTTGTGTGGAGGCAAGCTCTGCAAATTGGACTTCTCAATAGTCTGAATCTGGATATAGGGAGACAGACATCATGGAAGGGGTGAAATGAATGATTGCTGATGGCAAGGAGGAAAATAGTGCTTTAGGTACGGGGGTGATAGTTGATGGAGTAAATTTTGTTCATGTGTTCCCATGATGATAGTTTTTTATTCCAACCTTATCCCCAACCCCCAACCTTTAGTCCTTCGTCTAACCTTCAGGTGATAGCTCATTTGTCCCTTGGTGCTATACGTGAAGGAACACAAAATTGTTTGGCAGATCAATACATCCATTGCTTGAGCAGCACTGACTCAAGCAGTGGGGAGACTCAAGTTCTAATTGTACAGAAAGACAATTAGAATGAGACTTGCCTCCTGCTGGAGGCAGGAACGATCCTCGCCTCACTGCAGCCCGACACATTCAGGCTTTATTTTCCTGCTAAGTCTCATTTTGCGAAACCAAAAATAATGATGATCCTCATTTATAAAGTCTTCCTTGACCTCATAGTAAAGCATCCAGCTTAAAGCACAGACAATCATTGATAGAAGGGCACAGAACCGAATGAACACAATTTGCTTCAGTTCTTCTTCTTTTGTTTGTATGCAGCACAAGGCATTGGGGTAGCATTGTTGGCTAAAGGTGCGGCTGTGCCGTTGATGCAATGCCCTCTGCTGGTTTGGGCAGGAAATTAGAATTTGTTCAGGGTGCTGGCAATAGCTCGCCTTCTCTTCGAGAAGGACACTGTGGGACCTTTAACGTCCATCCAATGAACGGCACACACGTTGATGAGTCACCATGCCTGTAAAACACCAGGCCAGTTTTCGCTGGGTCAGGATTCAAACCCAGGCTAGACAGCTTAGAGGTGAGTGTGCATACCTCTAGGCCATCCTGTCAGCCCATTTGCTTCATTGGAACAATGACTATGAAATGGGTTTTAAGAAAGCAGTAGCTGTTGACTTTTTTCCCCCAAAAAAGCTTGGCCATACGTAATCAATAGTCTCGAGAGGTCGTCTAGGAAATTTGATGGGCAAGGTGGTGGAAATTTCATGGTTAATGGAAGAGTGAGCATCGATTAGTACAAACGTGTGTACTAATATGAGCATGGAAATGTTTGTTGACTTTCTGTATGGTACTCAGATTGCAGATACTGGGAAGGAATTGTGTAAAATGAAGAACATGATGCTGGAGGAAATGGTGAGTACTTTTGCATCATCTTTCTGAATAAATGCAGTTCATCAAACAGCCTAAAGTAACTGTTGAAAACAAGATCCAAGTAGTAAACGCCATTATTCCAAGCACGAGATTTTCAAAAATCAGTTACAGAGCAATTTTTATTTTATCGTTTGAGACACGAAGGCTTTATGCAGACCTTGCAATGTCCATCCCAGGAACAAGAGGAGTTGGGGCACATGAGGAAACGCTTGTGGTCATCTCTCTCTACTTCCTGTTAACAGACACGTGACGACCCAAATTCAATGAGATGCAATGTTTCCTTTTTTTTCAAATCTGTGCAGTTTATTGTTCAAGAAATTAAATAGACTACATAGTTAGCTTTAGTGAGTTGAAGTTCTTGTTTTATTGTGGTTTTAAATAAACAATGAATTATAATCTTGTTTTTTTTTTCAATGTGGAAAAGAGTATAAACTTTACACTACTACATTGTGCCAAGAAAATCAATACAAATAAAAACCCCCTTGTATTGAGCTTACATGAACAAGATCAGATCTTTTTGTAGACCCAAACACATGTTATACACATCGTACACAATTCGAAAGCAGTTGCCGATACATCACCACACATTTTGTGGATGCGCAATGTAAATAATCTGCAAAATAATGCACGTCTAACATGTGCGCTTTGGCAGATCAGTGTCTCAAAATGAAGCGCAGTTTGTACCATGAAGTAATACATTGGATGACATTCCGCATAATTAGACGCAGGCCTCACTGAACGGTAGGAATGTTAAGAGAATTCCTCTATCCCATCATACTTACATGATCTAACCATGTCACCTCAGCACACTGGATGGCCATAGGTCATGACCCTTTGTGCTGCTGAACCAGAGGACACTAGCCCAATGCATCACCCCGTCAGAGGCTGAGGTTTGACTCGGTTCCAGTGTTGTGGAATGTGGGCGCGTTGCCCATCGGCTGTGGATTTCTGTGGTTCGGGCTAAGTGTCTCAATTCTAAACTTTATGGTAACAAACTCATCCAAGATTTCCTTTGTTCTTCGAGCAAGCAAGGCTTGTTCCTGATAACGGGCAAAGCAAATCTGCCAAATCAATAATATTTCCCAAAAACCAACGGGCTAGGTTTGTTTTGACAAACATTTTAGGAGAGACCCGATCGTTAGCTTTGCGTCATTCAATTGTCGGGTTGAGAGTACTTCAGTTCACAATCTCTGGGATCAGAGAATCTGTTTTCCAATCTAATGACCAATGGGCTCTGGAAGCCCAGCTGCAGTTTTCCAGCTATAAACTTTATTTGTTTTATGACAAGTGTTATTATAGTTAACTAGTATAGACAACTGCCTTATTTGGAGGTGGAGGGAGTGGAGTTAACACAACCAAGACACATGAAGGCCATGAAAGGAAACAAGTGCAATACGAATTTCCACTTCTTAAAAACACCATAAGGCAGTACATTTGTTATAAATACAAGTTTCAAGTGACAGTACAAAATGTATCACTGTTTTGGCAGAAATAAATTCTATACCTAATGGAATATTCTTAAATAATGCAATAGTACTGCAACAATGCATTTATTAAATAAAAGATAACCTAAATAAACAGTTTTGCAAAATCTTGAAGGTTTGTTTGATATTGTATGTTTGAATCCAGACCTACTTAATTCTCCTCACATGACTGAGTTGATGCAAACTTTTCATGACATTTAGAATTTTGGAATAAAATAAAATTTAGTCTGAATAAGAAATGTCAGGTCGATCCAACTTTTGTTTTGAAAAGTTCAACTTTTATAATGTATATTATTCTCAACTAAAAGAACAATGCAACAGTTTACCTCACTTAAAAACCATGACCTTTTGATCTTCGGTGAAAAGGAGTCAAAAAATACCATCTCGGGGTTCAAGCAATCAGCCGCTCTGTGTTGTTTCGGAGCTGGTTCAGCTCGCTTCTCCAAAATAAAATAATAAAATTAATATTCGTTGTTGAAAAAAAACAGAAACTGAAATGTTAGTTTGAACACAAGTATTCTGGTTCTGCCAGTCATTGCTCAAAAGTTACTTTTCAAAGTCGATTCTCTTTTTTGCTTTTACTCAAATTTTCATTACGTGAGGTGGTAAAAAAAAAAATAAAAAAAACGTTCTCTACAAAAACTTTTCTTTAGCATACGATTTTTATAACATAGTCAATAAGATTAAAAATATAAAAACTTTATCAGGATAAATGTCCATTCATATTTCTCTCAATTCAGATTTTGCTTTCTGGTTGTACTGCCATTTTTTCTGCATCATGTTTTGAATATACTTCACATCCTTATTGTAATACAATGGAGAATGCAGAAGATCCTGCACTTCAAAATGATCCAGTTGCTTGGTGATGGAATTAATTCAAAGTTCCAATGACTTCTCATCGAGTGGGATGGTTTTGATAACCAGACAGGTGCATCACATCAACTGTAGCCCTTATGATGTCTCAGGCAGGTCCATGGGCCTCCACTGTCTTGGTGGATGGCTGGGAACAGCTGGGGCAACATTCACCTTCATGTAGCATGGGATTTGGACAGGATTGGGCTGTGCATTCCTGCACGAAGCAAGTCACCTGGCCAGCCTGTGGTGGGGAAACGACAGCAAATATGCTAAGGTTTGATGGTAATTTATTTGGGTGGCAGTGAAAATTGAAACAGTCCAAAACCTCTTTCGAAGGGCTTTATCTTTTCACAAAATCAAATGCATGTTGTCCTGCTAATGAAGTCAATAAAGGCACAAACAGAGCTGTCCTGGACTGGTGTTGATATACAATGGTGAAAATCCTTGTAACCATTATGTTACAAGCCATGGTAATGGCCTGTGGAGATTCCTCCCATTTCTCCACCATCTGGCTCTCAACAAACCCAACCCAATAGTAACTTGGAGCTGTCCCATTTGGCATTGACGCAGAGGAGAAGAGCTACCGGTCTTTTGCGGTCTTAAACCTTGATGCTGTCCTCTCTTGCTTGGAGATGAAAGTTCTTGTGGGCACCTACCCTCTGCTCTGGTAGATACCCCTTCTCCACAATCAGCTGTGCAGGTTGAGCGGGGAAAATTGTAGCTGGCTCATGGTCTGCTGAGGCATGCTCACCTGTGAGCTTCACAATGTGGAGGTTGGACCGCTTCCTGAAATGGTCAAACCATCCCCTGCTAGCTTGGAAGCAACTGGGGCCACTCGTACACACATCACTCGTGTTAGCAGCACTACCCACGTCAACCAGATGATCAAACATGTGCTTTGCCTTTTCATGAATGATAGGTCCACTTAAAGGAATGTTTTTCTGTGCATTCCGGTTCTTTTCTGTACATTCCGGTTCTTTCATTGACTTCCGGTTCTGGGTTTGGAGCGTTGGCAGGTCTCCTTCGGGGCTCCCTGCTGACGATCTCAAAGTTAAGTTTCCGGTAGTTATCTGTCCCGTTTTAACTGTTTATTTTCTCACCTACATGTTACTGTGTGTTCCTAGTTCGGTTTTGTTTCAAAAATCGTGCTATTTTGTGAGATTTCGTCGAACTTGGCTTACTGGGTGCTTGAGGCCTATCCTTGAGGCTTGAGGCCTCCCTTTTGTTCCCCTCGGTGTACGATCGTGTTTATTTGTTTTTTCTCCCATTAATTCAATTTCTATCTTTCCCACTTTCTTAACGTCCCCATCCCTCCAACTAATCACTCTATTTCTTATCTTAAATCAAAAAAAAAAAACGCTACCTTTTTCTCCGATTCTTCTTCTTCCATCTCCTCTTCTTCTTCCTCTTCTTCTTCCTCGATTTTTTTCTACAACACTTTCATGACCTAATCTGTTGAAAACTCTCAAACATTAATAACTAGAGGGGGAGCACTCGGTAGAGTGCAAAACCTCCGCCGCCAATACTGCTCTGGTCACTTAAGTGAACCTGATATCCTATTCATTGTAGGTCAAAACGGATCAGACTCTACTGAACCACGATTGAATAAACTAAACTAGATCGACGCGCATGTAGAAATGCCAAAAAAATAAAATCGAAATTTTTTTGAAAAAAAGTTGCAAAATTTGTTTTCTTTTTCTCTAACAATTTTTTTTTGGGGGGGGGGGTTGGAAATCACTTAAAACATGTAGAAATGCAAAAAAAAAAAAATTCAAATATTTTTCAAATAAAATCGAAATTTTTTTGAAAAAAAGTTGCAAAATTTTATAAGTTTTTTTTGGGACCAAGTCCAAAATCTAATGGCATGCTCCTTGGACCATACCTAATCCCCCACCAAGTTTCGTCGAAATCCGTCCAGGAGTTTTTCTGTAATACTGTTCACAAACAAACAGACAGGGGTGAAAACAGTAACCTCCATCCATCTTCGATGGCGGAAGTTAATAACAACAAAAACGATCTCTTATAATGCTTCATCTTCCTCTTTCACACATGTGGTTCTCTTTACTGTATCATAATGCACTACTCTTCTGCTATTTAAACAGACTGCTCTCAATTCGACCTTTCCTTCATATCTTGCCTAAAAAATCCAACTGTTACAGCGTTTCTTCTCTCCATTCTCTGAATTCGCCTTTATTGCATCCCTCAATAAATGTGTTTAATCGCATAACTGACCTAAAACTTTTTAAAACCCCAGTTTGCTATGAATGTTCGCTTTCCATCAACCATTCTTTTTTTCCAACTTCAGTGCCAACTCACTCCTCCACCCCTCACTCTCAAAGCAACCATCCCACTCTTCTCCCTCCAAGCCTCCCTCTCACCTCTCTCAAAAACTCCCCCTCACCTTTCTCCCACCATTCATCCCCTCACTCATCCTTCCCAAAGTTGCCCCCCCTCCCATCCACAAAGCTGCTCTCTTCCACTGCCCTCTCACCTCCATGTCTTCACTCCACCTCCTCAAATCCTCAACTGCCTTCTTCCCCTCTCTTGTCCCCCTCTCCCGCAGCACCTTTTCTCCTCCTCATTCGGCCCCCTCCCCTAGCTATTCTGCAATCCCCCACACTCTTTCAACAACCCTCCTTACCTCCCACCCCTCGTCCCTTGTCCTACCCTCCCCTCCCCCCACCCCTGCACCAAAGCCTCCTCCCCTACCTCTTCATTAAAAGTATGGACCTCAAATATCCGGGCCTTCACTCAAACCTTTCAGATCTTTCCATACAGGTTGCCACTGACAAACCAGACATAATCTGCCTAACAGAAACTTTCCTCCCCCAAGACGTGTCTGACTCCCAAGTATCTCCCTGGTTACTCCCTCCTCCGGTTTGACAGACCTGAGCCTCGCCCTGGTGGAGGAGTTCTCTCTTCATCAAAGACTCTATTCCTCACTCTCCATGCACGACCCTCACTCCCCCACACCCAGGAATACCTCTGGCTAAGGCTCCCTCCACTCCCACCTCATGTTTATATGTGTACTGTACAGTCACCAACAGTGATGACCCATCTACACCTCACTATCTTAAAACATGGACCAACTTCTATCTTCTCATCCAAACTCTCTCTTCCTCATATGTGGTGACTTCAATTGTCATCATGCCAGTTGGCTAGGTGTGGTACCTCTCTCACCTGTCATGGACCTCAGCAAAAGCTTTCTCTGACTCATTGGGACTGACTCAATCGGTCAACTCCCTACCCGGATTTCAACCAATGGTACTCCATCTCTTCTGGATCTGATTTTGACAAATTTCCCTGATAATATCTGCTGCTCTCCTCCGCTCCAATCGGTTCTTCTGACCACGTCCTTGTCAAAGTGGACATCTCTCTGGCTATTATCAGAGAACCACCTCACCGCCGTCAAGTCTGGCATTTCACTCAAGCCGACTGGCAGGGTCTCCAAGCAGCCTCAACTTATAGACTGGTCTCCTATCGCTACTTTCTCCAACATCAACTCATCCTGGGAATTCTTTCAAAGAAACTTGCTCTCCCTCATGCACAGATTTATCCCCTCTCGTCTTCAGTTGTCCTACCCTTCTCCCGCCCTTGTGTTCACTGAAGCTTGTGGTGAGGCAGGGTCCTGAAACAACTTGCCTTTGCCTCATGGAAAGCAAACCCAACTGAGGGCAATCTCAGTTCCTTCCATAAAGCTCGGAACAAGTGTGTATCTACCCTCAGGAGAGCCAGAAAACAACATCTTTCTCATCTCAAGTCCGAACTCTCAACCTCTCTCCCTCCTCAAAATCTAGTGGCGTCTAATCAAATCTGTTTCTGGTGTATGTTCCCCCTCCATCCCTCCCTTACCTCAAATGGCCGCACTGCTGATACCGCACGTGAAAAACTGAATGCCTCAACTCGGTGTTGCAGCTAAATCTTGTGTCAAAACCCATCACTTTCTCTACCCACCTTACCCAGTCGCACTCAACTATCCCTGGACTCTGTGTCCTTTTCTCCTGACAAGGTGGAGAGTTTGCTGTCAAACCTCGACTCAGATTCTGCAACCGGTCCAGACGGCATCAGCCCATGTGTCCTCAAAGCCTGCTCTTCTGCTCTGCTCACCCTCTCTCTGTTCTATTCACCCTCTCATTTGCTCAAGGTCATCTGCCATCTGCTTGGAAATAAGCTAACATCACTGCCCTGCACAAAAAGGTGCAAAAACAGATCCGTGCAACTACAGACCAATCAGCCTCTCCCAATCATCAGCAAGGTTATGGAATCCATCATCGCTTCAGACATCAAATCCTTCCTCTCTCCAATGGCTTGATTTCTGATCATCAATTTGGTTTCAGACCAGGTCACTCTACCCTGGAAATGCTGCTTCTGCTCTCCCAACAATGGATGGAAGCCCTCAATGCCAGACAGGAAATCCGAGCCGTATCCCTGGACATATCACGTGCTTTTGACACAGTCTGGCACCCTTCCCTGCTCACCAAACTCTCTTCCTATGGTATCCAAGGCAATCTCCACTCATGGCTCGCAGACTTCCTCTCCTGTCGCAGTCACCGTGTGCCCTAAATGGAGTTCTTTCATCCCCCCTCCTGTCCAGGCTGGAGTTCCTCAAGGTAGCGTTCTGGGCCCTGTTCTTTTCTGGTTTTCATCAATGATCTCTCCGACTCTCTGGAAAACCTCTATATCTCTTTGCTGATGACTCCACCCTCTGCCGTACCATCGGTCATCCTCAGACCGGCAAGCAGCAGCTTCTTCGCTCACTGCTATCTGGATAAAATCACAAACTGGTCCAACATGGAACATGTCTTTCAATCCGGACAAATCTCACACTCTCACTTTGTCTCTTCGAAAGACCGTTTTAGAACCCCCCCCCCATCCACTTTCTCAACAATCCTCTGGAAGAAGTCCTTCTTTCAAGCTTCTGGGTCTCACTATCTGCCATGACCTTTCCTGGGAAAGCCACATTTCAAACCTCGCCTCCAAATCCAGTCGCCGACTGGAATCCACCGTCGTGCAAAGTCCTTCCTCGGCCCACCTGAGATCCTGACCACTTACAAAGCTTTGTCCGCAGCCTGATGGAGTACTGCTCTCCCTCTGGGCTGGTGCTCCTGCCTCCCACCTTTCTCGGCTTCACGCTATAGAAACCAAGGCATTTCGGATCATTGGCATCTCCCGCAATGAGGCTGAGTCTTTGGGCCTCTCACTCAATCACCGCAGGTTGGTCGGTGCTTTCTGTCTTCTACCGTCTCCTGTCCAGCCTCGCCCCCCCTGCTCTCTCTGCGATTTGTCCCCACCACATTTCCGCAGGGCACTCAAGGTCCGCCAACAACCCCTTCTGGTAAAACTACCAAAATCACGAATCACTTCACACCTTCACTCTTTCATTCCTCTTTTTTCCCGCCTTTGGAATAAACTCCCTCACTCTATTCATTCCCATTCTTCCCTCCAGGCCTTCAAAACAGCTGTTCACCACCACCTCTTATCATCCCCATCCAAATCCTCGATCTTTTCTACCCCCGATAATCCACCAAGCCCACCTCCTGCAAATTCCCTGCTTTTCTTCCTGAAAGTCCCTGTAATGTCCATCTTCTATTCCCATGTTCCCGTCCATCCCTCTCCCTTCACAGATCTCCTAATGTCTCTGTTCCCACTGTTTTGTCCTTCCACTCCCTCCCCTCTTGTCTCATGCCCCCTTGCTGTGTGTTGTGTGTTAGCTCTCATACGAGCCTCGACAAGGTATGCAAAAAAAAAAAAATTGTCCTCAAGCCATACATTCAATGCCTTCTCCATTTTCTCAATATGGAGATCCCTGACATGCGTAACGACTTTGACACTGGGTGCTGCATTACCCGCAACACTTTCACGAATCACCTCGTTTTTCTTTACATACCGGACAGTGGACTCATTCTGCCAACAATGTCTGCCCACAGAGGCCACACTCTCACCCCACTTTCTAGTCAGTCAAGCAGCTCCACTTTCTGGCTCAAGATCATCACTTTTTCTG
Organism: Eptatretus atami; assembly: GCA_035128595.1. NCBI lineage: Eukaryota > Metazoa > Chordata > Myxini > Myxiniformes > Myxinidae > Eptatretus > Eptatretus atami. Next base: position 79,910,861 of record CM068966.1, read on the forward strand.
CCTCTTGGGAGCAGACTCATTACCTGCACTACTCCGTATGCTTAGGACCCATGATTGATGTGAAACGATGAGCACAAAAGTTCATGAGCATGAGGAATCACAGCAGGTCAAGGCCGTTGGATGAGAAGAAAGAGTTAGGCCCAGGGAGGATTGTGGGTAGGGGATTATCACTAAGGGGATTGTGGGTAGATAGAGAAGGGGTGGGCAGTGTGACCATTGTTTGTGGGGGATGGTTTATGCCCACAAAAACTGCAAGTAGCTGGGGCACAGGGTCACCACAATAGAAGCAGTTCACATTTTATTAATCCACGATAAGCTGGGGTTCCGTGAAATGTTGGGGTTTCACAAGTATATAATATATATATTTTTAAAGTCAAATCCAAGTTTTTCGTGAATAAACAGTTTCAAAAGCCTGAATTGCAGGAAATATTTGTAATTTGTTTTGAGAGTTGGAAAGGACATTGTGGAGCAATATAATGACCCCACGTAGTCCAGATTTAACAGCACTCGACTTTGTTTTTTCTTTGGCGAAACCTGAAATCAGTGGGACACCTGAAAGAATGAAATCAGAAACGAATGTGATAAAATCGGTGTCAATGCTAAAGTGGAACCCAAATGCTCAGACTACCTCAATGCTAATCTATCCCTTGATACCCTACACAATATATATGATGCATCTTTTTCTGATTTATGAAGTAGGTAAATGTGCAATTTAGACAAAATCTTCTTTTTCTTCACGATTAGCCATGACATCTCACCATGAAGGCGAGCGCCATTTCCATATTGTTTACGGGTTACATCGTGGGAAGACAACTCAAACGGCGAATATTTTTTGAAATTCTACAAATATGCCGATTTAATGCATCCTTGGTGGTTGTAGTGATACAAACCGAGATAGTTTCATGCTACACCAAAGGCCAACAGGTCCGAGGGTTGCCAAAAATTGGACGACGTTTGTCCAAAATATCTGAATGTGGATCGAGCCTACAAAATATTCGGTTTTGTGCTCGGAACATTTTAAAGAGCACTGTTATGAAACAACAGAGATGGCTAGATCTTGCAGTTATCCACCACGACTAAGAGAGTTTGCCATACCCATGATTAAGCGGAAGAAACAGCCATCACTCGACACTGTAACACCATCTCTACCCAGCTACCAGCGTCTGCACACTGACGATTTGAGCAGTGAATCAAACACCTATTGCCATTACCCAGCAATTACCACAAGAGCGCCAGAAAAACAATTATCTATATCAACACAAACTTTTACAAATCAAATAAACCACTATATATTTATAGTGGAGATATCCGTCGTATGTGGAGTGGGAGAAAGTATGTATGTATCATCTACTCGTTCGAGATTATTTGACCTAAGGATGCTAAATTACTTTCAGGGTTCCTCCCCCCCCACCTCTCCACATTCCTTTACAATACCGCTCCACCATCACTCACAATACCTTACACCATCCACAGCCCTCCACAAATACCACCACCATCCCACACGTACCCGCTCTACGTCTCCCACCATCCACCCTCCCCCCCCAATTTACAAACCACCACCATTACATCCTACACCAACAATCCACTCCAACTCAATCACAACTCATCAATACCCGCACCATACCCACATCCAAACCCCCTTCCACAATTCCCCCACACATCTCCACAACCCCTCCACAATACCCACACCATCCCACACCCCCCTCCTCTCGCCCTCCTCCCCCTTCGTGGGGATGGCATCGACCCTCATGACGACTTGACAGTGGACATGGCATGGATGCACAAATGGCGTACCCCGGAAAAAGTATTAAACGGGACCAATCCATACCTACAAGACCCTGATCAGCCTTGCCAATGTGGGACAGAAGCATTCTTGCTTCATGGTTGTTGTATGTCCAAGTGCTGGCTGGGCAGTGTTCCGTGCTGTCGGCGATGATGCGTATTCTGCTCGTCGAAGTAATTATATTGTTACTGGTTGTGGAA
>CM068966.1:79917227-79928214 GCA_035128595.1 Eptatretus atami
AGGGGGTAGTGTTACGAATCTGGAACCCATCGCACACAACAGCCAGGGTCCCTATAGAACAGTTATATTGATGTCTGTGTTTCTAGTCAGGGTTCCTTCCCCTTTGTTTAATGGGTGAATAATTGTGCGTGCGCTGTGAATTATTTTATAGTTAGACCTTTTGTTACATCAATTACTACAACAACAACATCCTCATACAGTTTCTCGTCCCACCATCATCCATCGGCACCATTAAACACGTGCGTGTCAGCACGTACATGGGCGGAGTTTCCTCGGCCACCAGAGCTCCGACTCCGCCCAGAGAGATGGAATGTTCCCGCGACCAATGGGAGGCGAGACGTCTCAGACACCGAACTTTCCCACGACCTCCGACCAATGGAGGCAGACGTCTCAGACGCGATCCTTCCACGACACCCAGCCCACAGGAGAAATGCAATATAAGGAACGCCAGGGCCTTGGAAACAGAGTTAGGGTTGGGCAATCGGGTTTGAGGTGGAGATCGACTCGTCTGGTCTGGTCGGCTTGGCAGCGATCGGGTTCGAGGTGCCGGAGATCGACTCGTCTGGTCTGGTCGGCTTGGCAGCGATTGGGTTTGAGGTGCCGGAGATCGACTCGTCTGGTCTGGTCAGCTTGCAGCGATCGGGTTCGAGGTGCCGGAGATCAACTCGTCTGTCTGGTCTGGTCGGCTTGGCAGTGCTCGGCTCGTCTCGTCACCTGGCGTCCGAGCTTTTCCTCCATCCCTGGTGCTTGGAGTGGCATCGTTGCTGCGGGTTCGAGTCCCGCCGAGCCAAATCGTCGAAGACCACACGAGGTGGACAGGTCCAAGCGCAGGCTCTGGTCTCTAGCTCACCTGTCCTCGAGCTGGAGCCTTCAATAAAGACCATTGGGGTCCATTTCTGTGTGTGTGTGTGTCTGTCTGTGGGCCCGTCTGTAAGTAGAAATTGTTAAGTGCTTGCTCTTTGTACATTGCATGACTATATTCGGGGTTAATCTGCTCTGTGTCTCCCTTTCCCTATTGTAAATAAATCCCCTGTTAACTGTATCAGCTCGTTTCTGTGTTTTCTTCATTGTTTAACACGGTGCGTGTTGGGGAATTTAAGAAGGCCGTTGTTGCCGTAGTTGTGTGCATTTGGACCGACGGGACCTCGTAACCATCCGCTCGGGTTACGCACGGAAACGACTCGTCCCGTTCGAGTTCCATCGAGGGTGTGAATACTCGTCGTAGTTCGCCACGTGGTATCTAGTATTTTGAAGTTTGGCAAATAACCCTGTACCACGTGGTTGATTTATTGACGATTCACGGTCCTGTAAGGGACCGTACCCTCGGAGTTGTCCGAGGGTGACGATCTAGATTCCGGGTGTTCGGTAGAGTCGACCCTACTGCTCCACCTAGCGGTCGTGCTCGTCGCCAATACCCGGCCACAATAATATTTCCTAAAGTAGTACATTTTATTTGAAGCTCGACTTAATATAAAGCAAGTACTTTATTCAATATTTGTGAGAATAGGAATACATTCACTGTATAATCAATGTTTTTGACACAAAATATTGAAATTGATCCGATATGCTGTTATATGACTCGGTCACAAAATTTCCATCCGTGATAACAATCCAAATCGAAAATCGAGCAAGTTGGATGCACGTTTTCATTCACCTGCCACTACTTCTTGATCAGAATAGCAGAGCGATCATTAAGCTTTGAGGGTTTCAGTCTTTTGCAGCATAAAACAAGAAAAAGAGCACTCAGAGATCACCAGGACTTCTTTTGAGTGTGTATTTGTGTAAGTTTTAGGGTAAATCCAATATGGCTGCAAAATCCATGTGACCTATGATGTCATATGGGTGACCCTTTTGTTCCTCAAAAGGTCATACGTATGTGTAAAGTTTTGTCTCAAACTTTTCAGCCATTTCAGAGAAGAAAATTTCTGAAGGTTCTTTTAAAAAAGAGAAAAAAAGCAATATGGCTGTCGAATCACGTGACCAATGATGTCGTCAAAAAAAAATTTTGTGGACCATTTTATCCCGGGGTGACCCTCAAAATTTTTTATACTGATCGGATGTAGCATTCTACATATGCAATTATGACGTCATAACGAAAGCACCTATGACATCATAAAAATACCACACTCATCCCCCATGAGGAGTACTTGCAATGTGCCACTTGTACACCCATGGCTTGGGGAACACTTGTGTGAATTTTTCCCTTGATTTGTCCAGCCGTTCTGGAGAAGAAGATTTTTTATTGGTTTCAGGGTAAATCCATTAGGCTACCAAACCATGTGACCAATGACATCATATGTGTGAACTTTTTGTTCCTCATGGACAGGCGGTCATACGTGTAAAGTTTCACCTCAATCTGTTCAGCCACTTCAGAAAAGATTTTTGAAGGTTTTTTTTGTTTTTTTAAACAAAATGGCTGCTAAATCACGTGACTGATGACGTCATGAATTTTTTTTCTGTGGACCATTTTATCCCTAGATGACCCTCAAAATATTTCATACTGATGGGATGTGGCATTCTACATATGCAATTGTGACATCATAACGAGGGCACTATGATGCCATAAAAAAATCACATTCCCCATGAGGATTGCTTGCCATGTCCCAAGTTTCAATTATTTCCTTGGTGTGATGTCAGAGATACAGAGGTACAAAGTTTTCCCGTTTTTCCAATATGGCTGCCACATCCTGGACATATGATGTCATTAATTATCATTAAAACGTTCTACATGAGTAGTCGCAGCAATGGTGAAAATTTTGTCTCAATCCGAAGCGGTTGCGGAGAAAAACACAAAAGTTCTGTGCGGACAAACAAATAAACAAACAGAAGACGTCATGCAGAGTACGACACTTGCAAAATCCATAAAACAAATTTAACCTCAAAAATAATTGCTGGTTGAATTCAATGACCAAATATGCAATCCTCTTCAAATTTCAAGTGAATCGGATGAAAATTGACATCTATCTATAATTCCAGCAATGTGTGTGTGTGTGTGTGTGTGTGTGTGTGTGTGTGTGTGTGTGTGTGTGTGTGTGTGTGTGTGTGTGTGTGTGTGTGTGTGTGTGTGTGTGTGTGTGTGTGTGTGTGTGTGTGTGTGTGTGTGTGTGTTCGTGCGTGCATGACTGCTGTTTCTCGACAACCACTGGTCCGATCTAATTGAAACTTGCCAGTATATATACTGGGACCTGAGTATGTGCCTTTTCAAGGTTGATATTAATCGGACAGTGTTCCAAGTTATGGCCATTTTTTACCAAACCAATGATAGGACACGTTGCTTGGCGTTTTGCACCCACAATATCTATCTTCTATCTATAATTCCAGCAATCTCTGTTTGTTTGCCTTTTCAAGGTTTGAATTAATGGACAATGGTTCCCAAGTTATGGCCAAGTTAGAGCGCGTTCCCCATTACGGTTACAACGTAAGGAACTTCCGATAGTGATGACTTACTGTATTGTAATAATTTCTCGATTTCTTATGCGCATTTATAGATAAACACATAATCTGGTGTTGGTAAACACAAGCCTGGTTTGCGCAGTGTTAGGGGAGTGGCTTGAACCAAAAGGTCCTGAGTTCAAGCCCTGTTGGGCCACTGAATTAATATACATATATACATATATATACTGCATATATATATATATATATATATATATAATATATATATATATATTGTACGGCTCTGAAATTCGCAACACCATAAAGGTCCGTAGGTGAGATATATTTCTTAAGTACATGTGTAGTTAGCCCAAACCCATTGTATAGAGGGATATGTGATTCATTCGGCTGCGATCCTTTGAGTTAGCGTTTTCTGTTCTACCTTGTTTTGAGCCACCCACGCAGCAACAACAACGCCAGCAGCCAAAACCTACCTTCACCACTCGCTACCGCAAACCTCACATCACCGCCATTCCAAACAGCACCATGGCCATCGAACACCGCCGAAAACCCTCCACCACCTTCTCCTACGGCCATTCCGCACACCTGTGGCGCGAGCGTCGAGCTGTCTTCAGCGAGACACGCGAGACGCGGTGCAGATGGCGGTTTCCTGAGGAGAATTCGGATCAGGAATGAACACGCCCACATCTGATCCACCCAATCAGGAAGCGCGGGCGGCTTGGCCCGCCTCCAGACGCGCCTGACGAAAATCGGCATATGCAAATTTGAGATCAGAATGATACACGCCCCTTTTCTCCGTCAATCGGCGAGCGTGGCTCCGCCCTGAGTCGTTTGATCCGATAATTTGCATATGGTGGGTTCCCGAGCCGATAAAAGGCGAGCGCAGTGAGAGCTCAAGGATGTAGGTGGAGCAGCAGATCGGTGAGAAGTGAGTTAAGCAGTTCAAGGAGTGTCGGTGAGCAGCAGATCGGTGAGAGGTCAGTTGGCGGGTCGTTGGAGACGGAGCTCGAGGAGATCGGTGAGGCGAGATCGGTGGGCAGACGGCTGCGGAGGCGAACGGCTAGGTGGAGCCTGGAGGCTCGCGTCGCGGGATTCGAGCAAGCCAGCCATACTTCCCTCCCAGCATCAACAATCTCCTTTTCCCCGCCGGCTGAGAGAGTGCGACAAGGGCCCGTCCACTTACACCAGCAGGTCCACGGAACCGCCGGCAGCGCATTCCTGCGCTTCGCCACGAGGCGCGGGTAGGACCTTCGTTCGTGGGCTGCCGCCATCCAGGTCCCGCGCTTAGCCACGGGCCCATCTGACTCCCTTGCTTTGAGGGGTCTTTTCTTTGCTTCGGTGTGAATGCTGTTGTGCCCGTGTCTTGTAAGGTAGTAACGTTATAATGGTCCGTGTGTCGGTAGTCGTTTTAACTCCTTTATATGTGCATTTCTTTTGTCTATGTGATATTGTGCAATCGTTATTGTGGCTGTAAATACGTCTATAGGTTGATCCGTGTGTCGGCGAATAAATGTGCATTGTGTGAACTGTTTTCCCGTTTCGCTCGTCTTTTCTTTGATTGAACCTCCATCCTGCTTCACGTAAAGGGCTTCGAGTGGTGCAACGCCCGGTAAATAATCTGAACCGTCGAGGTTGACGATAACACCGCTCGTGTATCCCGATAGTACGGACGGCCGCCCAAGCGGCTCGTCCGGAGTCGCCTGCGGCGGAGGTCGATCGCCCGGTTACCATCCGCGTGGGTACTTAGTAGGTCGAGTTTGGCGAACCAACCCCTATCCTACGCGGGTGCCGATTGGCATTGTGGTGAGTCGAAAGGCCCACCGTCGACTGATCCCGCGTTAGCCGGAGGGTCACACTGAATTGCCCGTCCGTGGGCGAGGCGGTCGCGTTCGAGTCGCGTGCCGATCGCACGCCGAGGCGCGCGATTATCGCAACACTGGTGTACAGGAGTGTGATTCGAAATCCTCCGTCTCAAGCTAATTCACAGGAACGGTCCAGGGGTGAGGGGAGCGACCCCGCGATTCCCTCTAAATTACGAGCGATTAAATTAACCCCTTACGTGGAATAAGATGCGTCTCAAGGCGACGAGGGCAGCCGGGGGTAATAGAAAATGGATGTAGAATTTTAAGAATCCATGGTCCAGGATGGAGACCCGAGCAGGACATGGTGTCAGGAACAGTCCCCCCAACTGACCCAGGCCCGAAATGGTGCGGCGGGCGGCCGCGGTGTATAACACCTCCTCCCCTCTCCCCAAAACCCCCGATCCTGGCCGACGATCGGCCAGCCGAGTGCACCCCGAATGGCCAGCTATTCGCCATGTCGGCACAAATGAAGGCGATGCACTCGAAATGAGAAACGAAATGAAAAAACACAAACGAAATGAAAAACGAAATAAAAGGAGTGAACAAGCAGATGGAAACAAACAAACAAAATGGAAGGAATGAATACGAATTGAACGAAAAAATGGAGGAAAACAAAACGAAATGAAGGAAGAAATAAAGAAATGCGGTGAAACGCAGCAAATGGGCGGAGCCTCAGGGGCATGAAGCAACAACAGCGAAGTGCGTAATGGCGACCGCGCACCGTGTGGGAGCGAACGAGCTGGGAGGGGGTGCAAACGTTGTCAGGCCGCGGTAGGCGGGTGAGAAAAAATAATTCGGGAGACGTGTTGGGGCGAGAAGTGTGGAGGTACGGAAAAGTGACTGTAACGAGAGGGAAAATTAATTGGGGTGACGGAGTCGTGCACGAAGGAAATAAAAATGGGCGTGTGAGAAAAGACTTCAAGACATGACGAAGAGAGTTGATAGCTGGGACGGGAGGTAAAAACTGAGACAGAGGAACTGGGAAGACTGATAGACAAACAAAAGAGCAAGAGGAAGAACAGTTAGAAGCCAAAGCAAGGTCGAGTGTGCGGAGATAGAAAAGAATTGGAGAAGAAAACTGAGTCAGAAAACACCAGAACGAAGAGACGGAATTAGAAACGAGTTGGGATGTTGAGAGAGGAAAAGAGAACGGAGAATGAAACGTTAAGGAACCACACTGTACATCGAACTAAGCTGGAACAAAGGCCAGATTAAAGAATGAGATGCAAGAAAGATAATGATGGAAGAACGAATGAAGACAGAAGAAGGAATCGATCAATGGAAGGAACCACGAGATTGCAGAATAGGAACAAGAAAGAGTCTGAAAAGAACAAGATTCACGACAGGAGAAAGAAAAAGTCAGTTGAAGAAATAATGAGATTGCAGAACGAGGAACAAGAAAGACAGTGAATAAAAAACTGAAAGAGTATGAATTGAAACTGAACACAAAAGGAAAAAATAGGCTGAATCGAGGAGAGTTGAAGAAGCGGAAGAGAAAATCAGGAGATTGAAGGACACACAACGAGATTGGAGAGGAAGAGCGAGAGGAACAATCGGATAGAAAACAAAAGGAACATGAACCCAAGTGACCATTTGAAAGAAAGGCGAGCTGGAGTGTGAGGAGATAGACAAAGAACAGCGAATGAAACACGGGAAGAAATGGGCCAATTGAAGAAACGATGAGATTGGAAATGAAGAGCAGGAGAAACTGTGGGAGAGAAAACAAAACTAACGAGTTGAAATTAATGAACTGAAGAGAGAGTTAAATTGAAATCCAAGAGATGAAACTCCAGAAAGAAACAGAACTATAAATGTATAAGACACGAGGTGAAAGGAATTGGGAGGGAGAGAAAAGAGCATTAAGACGGAAAGCAAGGATGAGGTACGAGATCGTGAAAGAGCAAGGAGTGAAACAGAGGGAAGGACGGGAGCGACTTAAGGAGAAAGCAAGGTTGACCTATGTAAAGATAAGGGAAAGACGCCAGAAAGAAGCAGATCTAATAAGACACGAGGAGACAACAGAACTAAATAAATGTATAAGACACGAGGTGAAAGGAATTGGAGGGAGAGAAAAAGAACATTAAGACTGAAAGCAAGGATGAGTAGCGGAGATCCTGAAGACAAGGATGAAACAGAGGGAAGGACGGGAGCGATTAAGGAGAAGCAGGTTGACCTATGTAAAGATAAGGGAAAGACGCAGAAAGAAGCAGAGTCTAATAGACACGAGGGAACAACAGAAACTAATAAATGTAAAGACACGAGGTGAAAGGAATTGGAGGGAGAGAAAAGAACAATTAAGACGGAAAGCAAGGATAGTACGCGGAGATCCTGAGAGCAAGGAGTGAAACAGAGGGAAGGACGGAGCGACTTAAGGAGAAAGCAGGTGACCTACGTAAAGATAAGGGAAAGACGCCAGAAAGAAGCAGAGTCAATAGACACGAGGAGACAACAGAAACAACAAATGTACAGAACGCGGAGGTAGAGAAAGTAGAGGAGAGACTGCACGATAAAGACGGGGTTAAAGGAACAGAACACACACACACAGAAGTAGTGGAGGATAATGGGTGGTGAGCTCGCGGAGCGTGTGGAGCCCGGTTGAGCAACTGATGGCTGCCTCCAGGAAACGAGGGGAGGGAGTTTGCCCCTTGAAGCGAATCATGACCAGGTTGGTCGGTCGTGCCCAAGCGGAGTTGAGGGGAGAGCTGTGGATAGGTGCACGTGTAGTGTGGGGTATAGAGGCCCCGGGAACCTTGTGGGGACACGAATCCCAGTGTGGTTGTGGCAGGGTGTGTGTTTGCGATGTGCGGAGATCGTGCTTCAGCACGCATGGTGTGAGGAGACCCCCTGTGCAAGTGGAAGGTTGGGTTGTGATGGAGGGTCGTGTGAAGGGAGACCGTGGTGTAGTCCATCTGTATGTGAGGGAGATGTCGGTCGGCATGGCGGGAGCACGCAGCCGCGTCTCCCGGTGAGTGTGTTGGAATGGATATGTGCGTCGGTGACACGCAGGGTAGTGCGTTGAAGGAGACGACGCGACAGAGGACAGAAGCGGGTAGCGCCGTAGCTGTTTTGGGACCGCGGCCGGGTCACCCAGCAGCGAGCGGCGAGGTCCGTGCTGTGCACGCACGGACCCCCACGTGCTCGCTGCGGGAGTGAAGCCGGTCCGGAACGCAGCGGTGGATTGCCGATCCCGCGGACGGACAAAGGTTAGGCAGGATTACGGATTTGGACCGGATGGTTCTCCACGCGAGCTTTGTGGTTAGGCTCCAACGGCAGAAGCACATGTGTTCGGTGGGGAGCCTCGGGAGTGTAGGTTTGTTTTTGGGGGTGCGCCAGGGTACGTCATGGTGCACGTGGGTTGGAATCCGGCGGATGGGTAATCCCTGCGGATGTAACCGTCCAAGAGGACGAGTACACGTGCAGTTGCAGACGTCACGGCAAGGTGCAAAGTGCCGAGCGCGCAAGTTGCCGCGCTGGTGCTGCGCATAATGGAAAGACAAAATTAACAAAACAAGCCTCGCTTCGGGTGAACAGTTCCCGGGAAGGGGTGGAAGACGCCCTTACCTGGCACAGGATGGAATAGTTAGGGGGGAAGGGTAGTGTTAGTTGAACCGGCTCCATGGGGCAGGGTAGTCCTCATGGGGCCCGTGGAATGGATTAGTTAGAGGGATTATAGTGAGCTTAGTTGGAAATGATTTTTTTAGAGATTGGAGACAGTGGCAGACTTTGGTGTGTAGAGGGCTAGCTTAGTACGTAGTGTAAAAGGAACGTGCTGTAGTGTAAGGGACGACGTGGGAGCACGAGGTAGTTAGGGGAGTAGATAGAAGATGGCAGATTCAGCGATGAAGTGTGTTGAAGAGTGGTGAAGTGTGTGGAGACATGTTGAGTGAGTGAGGCCAGCGGGTTGAGTGTATGGAGCGATGTGGAATGCATGGTGCATGATGATGGGGGAGGAGGACTCCCGCCCAAGGGACCCGGGTCAGTGTAGAGTGAGTAGCTGGTTAGACAAATTGACAAAAGGAGGTCCGTTTTGCTGTGGTGGAGTGTAGGCTCGAAACTGTTCTTGAGGGGTGCAGGAGCCTGTTGAGGGCTTGGGAGCGGGCTGCGAACGGTGAGTACGCGAGTGGGTACCCAGCCCCGGACTAGTCGGCCGTGGTAGGCCAAGGGCCCATGGGGGGCCGGGTTAAGCGTAGTGGGCACGGGGCGCCGCTTGTGCGGGGCCCGGAGCGCCGTTAGCGCGTGCGGCAGTGTCGTGGGCACGGGTGACCCTCGGAAAGGGCCGGGGCGCCACCTGCCACGTTGCGTTCAGGGGAGTTGCCATGGGGCAATCCCCGGTGTTAGGAGCTGGTAGCTGAGGCAGTGTAGTGCCCGGGGTGCCATCGTGTGGGGAATCGGCAAGGTCGTGTGTCCACAGGAGCCACGCGTCCCAGCCACGAACCGTGCAAGGGCCGAGGGAAAATTCGAGGGCGAGCCGAAATTGTGTGGACACCAACACAGGGGACGGGAATCTGGGTTTGTTAGAACCAATAGCTAAGCGAAGGCGCTTGTTGAAAGCCCGGGTATTATAGTTAAATGGTTAGGTGTAGAATAGGAAGTGTACCCTCCGCACCAATCCATCCTTCGCTTTCGTTGTGGCCGCTGGACCCACTTTGGGTTAGATCGATGAGATCTGGGGAGGCCATCTTGAGGCTTTGTTGGGCCTCTGCACAGGACCTAGCTCCTTATCCCTCCGGGAAGGAACGTAGGGTTGGGAGTGAGCAGGGGACGAATAGGTTAGCCGAACAAGACAGTAAAGGGGTTAGGGAGCGAATTATGGAGGGAAGTAGGAAGTAAAAATAAAAACAACAAAGAAATTATTGGGGCTAATTGGTTGACAATTAAGGGAGTGGGTATGACTAGTGACAGGCAGGCGATAGGTGGGAGGGAGACAGGTAGGGTCGGTCCGATCCACCTTCGTGGGCAAATCCCCACCGCATCCCTCACCAACCTCCACTGCAAGGCAAAGGCTGGCCAACTTCCATCGTCGCGGCTGTGTGCTGCGGGGCCTGTGCGGCCAACTCATCGGCTGGTTGTTCTGCAAGCTGGGCGGCCGGATCGTCTGCGTGTTTTTACTGCAAGCTGTGCCGCCAGTCGTCTGCCGGCTGTGTTGCCTGCAACGGCCTTTTCTGCAGGCATGTTGCCTTTACCTTTGCCCATGTCATGCCACGCCCCGTTCACCAGCCCCGTTCAATTTTGCTTTGCACCCCCCTTGTTCAATTCCATGTCGCCAGATCCAGCAACAGTTTTGCAAGCTGCAGGAACGTCCTTGGCAGCTGCAACACGGGCCTAGTGTCGGCCCGGCCACGTTTCCTTTTGACTCTCCTTTTCCTGCAGAGCCATTGATCCTGGGCAATGGTTAGTGTAAATTAAAGGATAAGATGTATTGTACTGTAATATGATGCGCCCCCGCATGTCGTCATAGCGCCGGCAATTTATTTAAGTCGTCTGTGTGAGTGAGTTGTTTAGTTAGTTACTCAGCCCTCAGGTTATTTTTTGGGGACAGAATACAGAATGTCGCACTCAGGGATCCGTAGGTAAAACAGTACTAGGGGAGAACTACAACAGATGGCACACGATAATTGAACGACTCGGACGAGTCGTAAAAAGGGGAGGGGAGTGTTACGGCTCATGAAAATTCGCAAACACAAAAAGGTTCCGTAGGTGGAGATATATTTTTAAGTACATGGTAGTTAGCC
>CM068966.1:79936845-79949987 GCA_035128595.1 Eptatretus atami
GTATATATATATATACATATATATATACATATATATATACATATACATATACACACTACCCTCCCTGGTGATGTCTTTCCCTGTCCCAATGTTATCATCCTCACTTCTCTACCCCACACCACCCTCCACTCCCAATGAATGTAAGATGATAAACTGTTCCATTGAATGAATGTGGTGTTCATGTAGCATCAGTGCCTGATGAGTGAAAGGACCTCCTTCTGTGCCAGTGTTAACATTACTACTCGGAGTTAGAACTTCTGAAGTTCAGTGCATGTGAATCACAAAACTGAGAAGAGAGGAGGAATAGGGAAGTGTGAGCGAGGTGGGAAGAAAAGGGAATCAAGGATAAGAGTTATGGAAGGGAAATGTGTGTATCTGAAAAGGTGAGTGGGGTCAGGAGGGGTCAAATATTTTTCCATGGTACAAATGTAATAAATAGATAGCCCCTTAAAATAAATTAAAAAGAACAGCAGGCCAGAAAGAGCAATGTGTGCTTTCCTTTCACCGTTTTTACCTCTGCTACCGAAGTTGGACAGAGGTTATGTATTCACCCGTTTGTTTGTTTGCTATAAGCATGATATCTCAAAAAGTTATGGATGGATTCAGACAAAACTTAGTGGACAGGTTGGGTAAGTGAAAAGGATGAATTGATTCGATTTTGGTGAAGACCTGGATCTGAGAAAAAATTTTTTAAAGTGATTCTTCAACATTGAGAGATGGGACCAAAAACGATATCTAGCAAGATATCTCAAAACGTTGTGGACGGATTATTACAGACTTGGTGGATGAGTTGGGTAGGCGAGAAGAACAAGCTGATTAGATTTTAGTTAAGGGCCAAGCCTGGTGTTGGCTTAGTCGTTAGGGTGGTGGCTTGGGATCCTCAGGTCCTGAGTTCAAGCCCCGTTGTCCGCTGAATTAATATACACCAGGAGGTTGACTCAGCCTGTCATCCTTCCGAGGTCGGAAAAATGAGTACCAGTGTACTGGTAAGGGGGACACTGCATCAGCGGCATTGCCACGTCCCAACCAATGATGCAACCAGCAGCCACATGCTGCACTCGATAGAGAGAGAGTTAAGGGCCATCAGAGGGATACAAAACAAACTGTTCAGCCTAGCAGAGGTACATGCGCTCAACCGAATGCCGTTCTCATTCTACTTTTGTAATTATGAAGTAAAAATAAAACTATTCAAATATTTATGTTTTTTGCTCTTGAAATAAAACTGAAGTGATAAATGACGTTTCCCATCCACAGGAAGTCGTTTTAACCCTGCTAAGTTTCTCGAGTCTCCCTCCCTCCCTTCCCCACCATGGTATGTGGCAACACTGACTCACTGACGCCGGAGTCAGTAGGAAGTCAGACGGCAGTGGTGAACACAAGTTGTTTAAGTGTCGAAGAGCGGTTGGTTGCTTGTGTTTGGTTGCATGAAAGGGCACACACAGGTCAAACAATTACTCAAGTTCAGACAGCTTTCACGGAACACTTTGGAAAACCTCCCACACCACACTCCAGACAACTCTTTGAGGGGCTTCATCATGGAGAAAGTGTCGCAAACCGGTATGGGGCGATCTAAGAATTGTGCGCTGCAGTGGTGGCCTCTTTCGCACACACGACTCCACAAATGCTACACATGATGTCTAAGAGGACTTGACGACAAATTCAGTGGTGCAAGGAGAATGATGGAGTGCATACAGATACAATTCCGGATTATTGTAAGTACTGCACAATAAAACCTGTGTATTAAAAGTTTAAGAATTAAGGTTTTAGTGGGAAGGGGTAAAGCGGCTTTCAGTCCTCCTTGTACTGTGTTACGAAGCACTTGGCGTTTGCCGTGCAAGTTGTGAAAGTCAGGTTGGAATACAAAACTAGTGACTACAGTTCACCATAATCATTAAATAAATGATTATCATAATTCCCAAAATGACTTTCCTGGAATTTGGTTCCATTAACCAAAGTCAGTCCCCAAAAAGCATTTGTTTCCCTGGTATCCCTGCACAGGATAAACATGATGGGATCACAAGCCATGCATACATCACCTCCCTGTTAGGATTGTTGCCACGTGATGAGAATAGTTTCCACCATACACTTCATATCTTCTCCTCATGACGATATTGAGGTACTCGGTGAAGTTACGCTACTCTCAGCGAGCTGACTGTATACATCCCATGAACTCTTTCCATCATGACCCAATGATGGTCATATGGAAGAGCAGCATTTTGATGACCGTGATGCATTAGCTGGCACATCAGTCACATTTCCCAGGCATGTATCAGATTCTTCACCATTGAGAGATGGAGACAAAAACGATAATTAGCACGACATCTCAAAAAGTTGTGGACAGATTCGGACGAAACTTGTGGACACATTGGGTGTGTGGAAAGGATGAATTGATTCGATTTTGGTGAAGATCTGAATCCGGATAAGAGAATTATTTAATTTCTAAAGTGATTCTTCACCTTTGAGAGATCGAGCCAAAAACGATATAGTGCACGATATTTCAAAAATGTATTGGGCCCGATATGTTCTCGTGGATCAGACATTGCGTGGCGGAGGTATGCGCTCTACCGAGTGCCCTTCTAGTTTTGTTTTGTTTTTGTATGCAGTGTCGAGGCTCGTAGATGGGCTAGAAAACAGAACGGATCAGGACGTAACAGAACCGAAAAGAACAGCAGAAAGAGAGGGGGCAGACAAGGCAACAGCAGGGATGAGGGACAAAATAGAGGGAAACTTGGAAAAATAAGGGATGTGGGTAAGAATGAGAGCAGAGGGGAGGACACTGAAGATTAACAGGATGGATCCAGCCACAGAATCTCAATCAAAGAAGTGGAAGGAAAACTTTAAAACCGGAAAGGGATGGTCTTGGAGAGGGTTCATGGGGGTGGAAAAGATCATGGATACGGAAGGTGGTGGATAGCTACCTGAGATGGTGGTGAACAGCTGTCTCGAACCCTCGATGGAAGAATGAAATTGAAGAGACTGAGGAAGTTGGTTCCACAAGTGCAAAAAAAGGAATTAATGAATGGAGGTGAGCAGTGATCCTGGATTTTATGAGTTCCAACCGAAAGGGGTTGATGGTGGACCATATGCGTTTTTCAGAAATCTGGTGGGGGGCAGAGCGTGAAAGACCAGGAAGAGGAGGAGGCAGAAGACAAACCACCAACCTGTCTGCGATGTCAAAGTGATAGGCCCAGGAACTCAGCTTCATCACAGGAGATTCCAATATGACCTTGAAGGCCTTGATTTCCAAGACGTTAAGCTGAGCAAGATATGAGGCAGGGGTACCAGTCCAAAGAGGACTCCATCAAGCTGCGGAGGAAAGCCTTGTAAGGTGGATAGCATTTTAGATGGGTCAAGGAAATGCTTTGGACAACGGAGGATGCCCAGTCGGTGACTGACGTCAAGAGGCCAAATACATCAGGACCCCGACATTCGCAGGAGATACTTTCCGGGAAAACCCCGCGAATGTTGAAACCGCGAATGCGGGGGCATTGTTTCAATGGGAAATGGGGGGATAGGTTCCGGGGATTTCCTGACCTGCGAAAAATCCACGAATGTCAGGATAAAATCCACGAATGTCGGGGTAAAATCCGCGAATGTCGGGGAAAAATCCGGGAGTGTTTTGTCATTGTTACAATGGAGACAATGGGGGTTAACGTTATTGGTTCGCGGCGGTTCCTGGTTCGTGAAAAGCCAGAAATGGCAGACACACCAAAGTTGGGGAATTGGTACAAGAGGGATGGCGTTATCGGTTCGTGCGGTTCTGGTTCAAAGGGGAAAGTTTTTAAAGTTTAAAATGTTTTCGACCACGAATGCACGATTACAGTTTCATTAAAGATGCTTACAAATAAAATAAATATACCATCAGAGATGGGGAATCCCCGCCATTGAATGAAAAAGGTCATACATATTCCAGATAATGAGGGAGGTGAATTGGAAACAAGACACCATTTGGTCATCATCTCAAAAAAGTTCCCCAGGGGTGAGGAACGTAGTAACCAAAATAATTGAAATCAGATAAGCGGTTTTCCATTTATTACATAAAACTTTTTTTTCAAGATGGCCACCCAGTCGGCCATCTTGGATCCGGCCACGCCCAAAATCATAGGGTTCTTCCTTTTCAGGTGGTTCATGTGTGACCCAAATTTCAAATCGATATGGCGAACAGTTTATGAGTTATCGCACTCACAGCTATAAATGTTGACGCCGCCCAGTCGGCCATCTTGGATCCGGCCACGCCCAAAATCAATAGTGTTCTTCCTTTTCAGGTGGTACATGTGTGACCAAATTTCAAATCGATATGGTGAAAAAACATTTTTTTCAAGATGGCCGCCCCAGTCGGCCATCTTGGATCTGGCCACGCCCAAATCAATAGGGTTCTTCCTTTTCAGGTGTTCATGTGTGACCCAAATTTCAAATCGATATGGCGAACAGTTTATGAGTTATCGCACTCACAGCTATAAATGTTGACGCCGCCCAGTCGGCCATCTTGGATCCGGCCACGCCCAAAATCAATAGTGTTCTTCCTTTTCAGGTGGTACATGTGTGACCAAATTTCAAATCGATATGGCGAACAGTTTTATGAGTTATCGGCACTCACAGCTATAAATGTTGAGGACCGGACGGACAGCCGGACGCCCTGGGTGACAACAATATCCCCCTACCGCACGCGGCGGGGGATAAAAACTGACAACACCAGGTACCATTTCCAATTTATTGAAGAATGCATTTTAAAGTCTCTTGACCATACCATACCATACCATTTTAAAGTCTCTTGACCATACCATACCATATCGTGAAACAAAAACAAAAAACAACAACATCATGTACCATTTCAATTTTTTTATTTAACAAACATAGCACACATAACTTTGCAAAATGATGAAGATGAGGTGCGCCGGGTGTAATAAGTCTTGAAAGTTGATATTACCCCCTGGTCGAGCGGCTGGATGAGGGATGTGGTTTTCGGCGGCAGAAACATGACCTCAACGTTCTGTTGAGCTCCGTTCAGGTCCGTGGGGTGGCCAGGAGCAGCAGGAGTAACTTGAACGAAAGGTTCTTTCCTGCCAGGTACCTCTCGACCTGAAGAACGAAACAGTTATGGCACCAGTCCATAAAAGGTTCAGACGTCACCCACGCCTTACTGTTCGCCCTCCAGTACACGGGCAGCACCTGCTTGTTTTTGTTCTTCAGCACACATGGGTTCAGGGAATGGTAGAGCATCATGGGCTTTACCATGGAGTCTCTTTCGGCATTTGCGCAGAAGAAAAGGGATACCCGGTCCTTTGCGGCCTTGAAGCCAGCTGCTTTGCTTTCGCGCTGTGAGATGAATGCTCTGGTCAGCACCTTTTTCCAATACAAGGTGGTCTCATCAGCGTTAAATATCTGCTCCGGAAGGTACCCCTTCCCCTCGATGAGGCTCGCAGGTTCTACCGAGAATGCCTTGGCTGCGTCGTGGTCCGCGGAGGAACACACCCCTACAAGCTTGATGATGCGCAAATTATATCGTGCCTTGAAGGGGTGGAAACACCCCCTGCTCGCTGTAAGCGGGCTGGAGGTGCCGCTTGTACCCGCCGTGCTCGTGCTTGCACCACCCGTGCCAGAGAGATGGTCATGCAGGAGCTTCGCATTCTCCCGTATCAGTGGTCCGCTCAGAGGCATATCCTTCTGAGTGTTATCCTCGATCCTTGGGAGCCATTTTCAAAGAATGAACGGAGCGAGAGGCAATACACAGGTCAGAGCAACGGGATGAGTATGATGGAGATCCAGGACATGGTGAATAGTTTGCGCATTGTTTTGGGAGGATTTTTACAGGTGATGTTGTATTCGGCAGCTGATAATTGATGTGGTGAGTGATGCCATTGTGTAATTAGTCCGTATGTAGCTAGCTGCTAATTACACTAATAGATGCGCTGAATGTTTCTGTTCTTTAACTCACAGGACATGAGGTCTTTCCGATCTAGAGGTAGATTATTATGCTGAGCGTTTTTAAAGTGTAACAGCTCAGATAGTGCTGCTTGTAGCAAGATGGTGATTTATACTGAATGTTTCCATTATGTAATGTCCATATGTGATAACCTGGTAATTACAGGATACATCAATAGATACTGTTCGTGTTTTAATTCTGGAAGTAACTCACGGGGGATGACGTCGCGGGGAATGATGTGTTACACAGGTGAGACATCCCGTGAAACTATGTTTATCCCGCAAAGCTACAATACAAGTACAGGAAGCAGGTCATGTTTGCGGCTTGTGGATATGTTTTTTGTGCAGGTACAGTATTGTACTGTACGTACATCCATCTGCTTTGTGCGCGGCTCATGAGATATTTTTTAGAACTCTGTTATGCTAGTGAAAAATAAATAACTAAATCGTCGCGAAAACCGTGAATGCGCAGGGCAATTTGCTGCGAATGTAAGAGCATGTCGCAAATTATCAACCGCGAATACGGGAAACCTGCGAATGGTGGAACCGCGAATGTCGGGGTCCAGGTGTAGGTAGTTTCCCCACGGAAGATCATGGCTGATGGTGAGGCCCATTCATCAATAATTACTTGAAACATTTTCTGACATACTTAAATCAGATCTTATTTTAAGAGTGAACGTTACAGTTCAAGAAAACTCCTTTGTGCCCATTGTTGCTTTATCTATAGGATGTCAGGGTCACCGACCTGTGCTTGGAGCCCTTTGAGGGAAGAATGCATGGTTTCTGTAAACCGAAGAAACCGGTCTTCACTCACGCAATGGGTCTCAGAGCGAGCTTTGCTGCTGTTGCTTGCACCAGTAGGACCAAGAGATATTCTGCGGGTGGTGGTAGAAAATGAAATAAAAGTTAGGTTGTGAGTTTTTTCCTTACCTAACCACAAGTTCACTCTAAACCTTTGATCATTTCCTAACTATCAAAAGTACCCATCCCCAGTGACAGAAAAAGTTTGAGTTAATCTATCAATTTAAATTACTTCATGGACTTTAAAAAGGTGAATGGTGTTGCATTCTTGGTTTCACTTAGAGCCAAACCTCCAAGATACTCATACATTCCACTGTGAAATGGTGGTGCAACATCGGGCGGCGGAGGTTGGATTTGTCTAAAAACAGTGCAAAACATATCGATATATATGTATAATCTCGGCCAGTCGGTTGGTCGGTCTGTCGATTCGGGAAGGGGCATCCCAGTTCAGGGAGCGTGTCCCCCATTCAGGGAGGGACTTAAAAATCAAATTGCTGCCATTTTGTTCACTCCGTAGAGCCTCTTTTGGCGGGCTCGCACTTTCTTACACTCTCACAGCTTTATCTTAACTCTAATTCGATATCTGATTTCATTTTTCACGGTGGCTAAGATAGTTTAAGATTCTGCTGCAAAAAAAAACGGGAAGAAAATTGGAAGAAAAATTGGCGTTTTTAGACAAAAATGCATTTTAAGTGAAATTAAGGCCTGTAAAAGTCCATTCTGACTCTCTCACAGCTTTATCGTGGAGTAGAGTAGTACACCATATAGAGGAATGATATGCAAGAAAAAAAAAAAGGTTGCCCATTCAAATGTGTACACAATGATACACTTATAAACTCCTAAAGAGTGGTCATAAGCATTTAAAAACCATAACTTTTATTCTCGAGCGTTTTCTAAACTACCAAGACTTAAAAAGATGCCAGAATACATCGTGAAAGTACCACGTTGAAAGATCGCTAAAATGCCAATTTGTACTTATTCTTCCCCTCTAAAAACAATGTAAAACTGTAGCCCGACCTAACTCAATAACTGCTGAAGCCGTGATGGTGATTCCAACATGAGGAAGTTACTTTGTTTCTGGGCTAATGCACGCAACACAAAATTTAAAAAAATAAATAAAACAGTAATCGTTTTATTAGGAAAGGAAAATAAGTCGAACATAATTGTGGACTCAACCAAACCAGGCCAGGATTGTGGGAGGTGGGAAGATGGACAGTTCCATTCCAAAAACGATACATATCCAAACGATCGCCCAAATCAACTAAAACAAGTATTAAAACAATTTAATGACACAAATTGATTTAATCCATAAGAAAATAACAAAATTTATAAATCATTAAACATTTTATTATTATTTTTTAAACGATAATCGCACCAATTTCAAATGTGGTAATTCAGAGTTACTGAACCCAAAGCCAGGATGGGGGGGGGGAGTAGAATGTACCATAAGCAAATTTAATAACATAGATGGATTTAATCCATACCAAAATAACAATATATATTAAATATCAAGCATTTTATTACTTAAAAAATTGCAAAAACAAGAAAGAAAAAAAACCTTAAAAAAAAAGTAAAAACAGAGGGATAAAATCTCAAAAAAAACAACCAAACAAGGTCGCAATGACACCACACGACACACCACAATCCTCTTTTGGTTATAGCAACACAATATTTTTGTCCTAACCCTAACAGCTTCCCCACGGGTGCCCCACAATGTTACGTAATGAAGATCTGATTAAATCAACTTTAATCCAATGTTATGTTGATTTAAAGATTAATGAAGGGACAATAAAGCGACTGACTAAATTACATCAAGAAAAGTGAATTAAAATTCAAAATAACCAACAGCAGATTTTCAAACGCAGCACAGGAAGCGGCCATCATAAACGGGAGACAACACCACAGTTTGCAAAATATACACCTGATATATTGTTGTGGTGCCGGGGTTCGGTGGCGAGGACGACCGCTAGATGGAGCAGTCGGGCCGTCTCCCACCGAACACCGGAATTAAAAGGTCACCCCGTAACTCCGGAGTCACGACGGGTCTTAAGAGGACGTGGTCGCCAATATTTCGACGGCGTGAGGTAGGGTCCACTTGTCTAATTCCAATTTACCTAAGTACCCACGCCGTCTAACTACCGGGAAGCCACACCCTCGGCCGACTTTGTCCGAACCGAGTCGCTATCACGACTGGATCCGGCGTAACTGAGGGAAGTTACCAAAGCCGCGCCGGACCAAATAACAATTTACGGCACGAACGGCCTCACTAATTCTCAATACGCCTGTTGGGTCAATGGAAGAAAACACGGGCCAACAAACGGAACATTTAACAGGGGTTTATTACAATAATCGGGAGGGAGACACAGAGCAGACTTAATCACGAATAAAATGAAATGCAATTTAAAGGAACACAGGCACTTAAACAGTTTCTACTTACAGGACGGGGCCCCACGGACACACACACACACACACACACACACCCAAAAGAAATGGACCCCGTGGGGTCTTTATTCGGTCCTCAGCTCAGGAGGGAAAGGCAGAGCTGGGGATCAGGGCCTTTTCGGGTACCTCTCCGCCTCGTGTGGTCACACCGTACTTCAACCACCACGGTGGGACTCGAACCCATGTTCCGAAATCCACGGAGCCGCGCCCGGCCGCTCGCTCCACCACCACGATGAGCCACGCGAAGAGCCGCAGACGAAAAGAAGCCACCAACAAACCAAGACCGAGCCAATCGCCACGATGACTCCATACCCTGCTCCTGACAACCACCCTACTCTTCTTTCCAGTCCGAGCGATCTCTTCCCCTCCCACTCGCCTCCTGATTGGACGGGGTGTGTCGGAGGCCCCCCCCCCCCCCCGAAGAAGCTCCGTAGTAGCTTTCGGCACGCTGGCCTCCCATTGGCCGAGCGCCTCGGCTTGCTCGTCCTTCGCCACTGGCTGGAGGAAATGCTCCATGCCCTTCCTCGGAGCGAGCCTCGATCTGAAGCGAATGAAGCTGCCGCCCACGCCTTCAGCCAAAAACAGTGGGCAATGGAGTCGATGGTGCGGAGAGGTGAAGGGGGTTTGTTGTAAAAACTAACTATAAAGAAACTTCGCAGCGCACACATGTAATTCCCGTTAGACATAGGGGTGGGGCCCTAACTATCAACACATACTTACTGAGATAACTGAGCTACGGGGACTGCTGTCTGTTTGGTGTGCAAATGGCTTCCAGATTCGTACAATATTACCCGTTTAAAATAATTTTCAATAATAGTTAAAACCAAAGTTTCTCACCTGAGGTGGTCCAAACTTTTGGGTTTCTCCTCAGGGTAGCTGAAAGCAGGTGACCTTTTGCCACGGACATGGGTAGAAATGACGTTGAACTGTCCACGGCTTTTGCAATCTGAGAAGCACAAGACTAAAATGAAAATCAATCTTAAGTCCTTAAACTTTCTCCCACCTTCCACAAAATCCAATGAAAGACCAAATACTGCATTGGAGTCATCAGAAGGAACTTCAAAATAAAAAAAGATGGAGTCATCAGGTGGAACCTGTGTAGGATTCAGGTTTCAACTGCTATTGCTCTACCCTCAAACCCATCCAGACACAGCCAAATGAGCCGAACAAAAACAATTTTTTTGTAAGACTTTACCTCTGCCTAGACATGTATACATATACATTATACATACATATATATGCAATCACATTCTATTGTTAATACCTCCTAGCTTGGTAAAGCAGTAGAGCACATTTTGCCCCATAACAGCTGAAACTGCACAAACCGTGAGCAGTATTGTCTGTCTGCCACACGAGAACATTCCCTCTACTTCACTGGCTCACCAATGAGGAGATGAGTTTGCAGTCGGGCATAATAATAAACCAAAATATTGGCCTTCCGACCCGACAAATGCATCATGATGTTTAAATGCAATGAGCGCCGGCATACCGCTTCACTTCCTGCCCGGATCCGCATACTCGAGTGTATTTTACAGAATGAGGATCGAAGATCACAAGTGACGGATGTGGTCTCCAGATGACTCCATGATCCTTTACTTGTGACCTTAGCTCCTTGGTCTTTAAAATAGACTCGAGTATGCGTGGCAGAAGCTGTCCGAGCAGGAAGTTTAGCTGTACGCATACGCTCATGGCGTTAAAGCGAACTAAGCCATGTTTAAATGCCATGATGTTTAAATGCCATGATGTTTAAATGCCATGATGCATTTATCGGTCTGAAGGGTCACATTCCGATATATATACAGTGGGGAGAACAAGTATTTGATACACTGCCGATTTTGCAGGTTTCCCACTTACAAAGCACGTAGAGGTCTGTAATTTTTATCATAGGTACACTTCAATGTGAAAGATGGAATCTAAAACAAAAATCCTGAAAATCACATTGTATGATTTTTAAATAATTAATTTGCATTTTATTGCATGAAATAAGTATTTGATCACCTACCAACCAGTAAGAATTCCGGCTCTCACAGACCTGTTAGTTATGTCTTTTAGAAGCCCTCCCATTCTCCACTCATTACTGTATTAACTGCACCTGGTTTGAACTGTTGTATCTGCATAAAAAACAGCTGTCCACACTTAATCAATCAGACTCCAAACCTCTCCACAATGGCAAGACCAGAGAGCTGTCTAAGGACATCAGGGACAAAATTGTAGACTTGCACAAGGCTGGGATGGGCTACAGGACAATAGGCAAGCAGCTTGGTGAGAGGCAACAACTGTTGGCGCAATTATTAGAAAATGGAAGAAGTTCAAGATAACAGTCAATCTCCCTCGGTCTGGCTCCATGCAAGATCTCACCTCGTGGAGCCTCAATCATCATGAGAAAGGTGAGGGATCAGCCCAAACTACACGGCAGGACCTGGTCAATGACCTGAAGAGAGCTGGACCACAGTATCAAAGAAAACCATAAGTAACACACTACGCCGTCATGGATTAAAATCCTGCAGCGCACGCAAGGTCCCTCTGCTCAAGCCAGCGCATGTCCAGGCCCGTCTGAAGTTTGCCAATGACCATCTGGTTGATCCAGAGGAGGAATGGGATGAAGGTCATGTGGTCTGATGAGACCAAAATAGAGCTTTTGGTTTAAACTCCACTCGCCGTGTTTGGAGGAAGAAGAAGGATGAGTACAACCCCAAGAACACCATCCCAACCGTGAAGCATGGAGGTGGAAACATCATTCTTTGGGGATGCTTTTCTGCAAAGGGGACAGACGACTGCACCGTATTGAGGGAGGATGGATGGGGCCATGTATCGCGAGATCTTGGCCAACAACTCCTTCCCTCAACAAGAGCATTGAAGATGGGCTGGCTGGGTCTTCCAGCATGAAACGACCCGAAACACACAGCCAGGGCAACTAAGAGTGGCTCCGTAAAAGCATCTCAAGGTCCTGGAGTGGCCTAGCCAGTCTCCAGACCTGAACCAATAAGAAATCTTTGGAGGGAGCTGAAAGTCTGTGTTGCCCAGCGACAGCCCGAAACCTGAAGGATCTGGAGAAGATCTGTATGGAGGAGTGGGCCAAAATCCCTGCTCTAGTCTGTGCAAACCTGGTTAAGAATTATAGGAAACGTCTGATCTCTGTAATTGCAAACAAAGGTTTCTTAACCAAATATTAAGTTCTGTTTTCTGATGTATCAAATACTTATTTCATGCAATAAAATGCAAATTAATTATTTTTAAATCATACAATGTGATTTTCAGGATTTGTTTTAGATTCCGTCTTCACAGTTGAAGTGTACCTATGATAAAAATTACAGACCTCTACGTGCTTTGTAAGTGGGAAAACCTGCAAAATCGGCAGTGTATCAAATACTTGTTCTCCCCACTGTATATATATTATAATATATATAGTGTGTTAGCGGGTATGCTTTCACAAACTACACATGTATAAGCATACGAACCTGCTTCCCCATTGTCACGGGTCACCACCTGCATTTGCTTTTCATTATTTATTTTCTTCTTTTTCATTTTATTTATATTTTCAGTTACGGTGCTTTCTGATGATTGTGTGAATTTTTTTCTGGTGTATCAGCTTCAATGTCCATCGGCACGCAAAAATTTCAGCTTCTAAGTCACCCGAAGTACCGAACATTAATATTCAGTCAGTCAGTCAGTATACATATATATATATATATATATATAATATATATATATATATATATATATATATATATATATATACATATATACTGTTACGGTTCTAGGAACCGTATGCATACAAACATACAGTTGTCCCGAAGTTAGTTATGCCATTAAGTATATGTGCAGATAAGAACCCCCCTTGTGTGTAGTGGGAATGCAAAAGGGGGTGCATTGCGGTTTTTTTAGTTAGATTAATAAATCTTTATATCCCCTCCATCACGATCCACTGTCCACCTGTGTCTCCGGAGCCTCGTTGTTCCGAGGCAGAATCTTCACGT
>CM068966.1:79969279-80010774 GCA_035128595.1 Eptatretus atami
TATATATGTGTGTGTGTGTGTGTGTATATGTATACACGACCAACATTCTCACCAGTCTTGTCTAACAGATTCTTGTATATAAACTATGAATGATGGAAGCAAGCAGAATGCAGTTGATATTATTCAAGAGTAAAACTCTGCTTGTGCTCATTTGTTTTTACTGGCACAAAATTTTTGATTCAGTTGCTGGTTCTCATCAAAAAATTCATAGGTCTGAAATTTTGCTGATCCCGTCCCACCATCCATCACCGATTGCCACAAACGATTTTAAGATGAATGGCCTGTCCACGAAGTCTGGTTTTAAAATTTCACCGTGTCTGTCTGTCTGCAGGAAGTAACGACTTCCAGAATAAAATAATGCCGAATGACATGGCACACTCACTTTTAAAAAAATCCGTATTTTATTTAGAAAGAGACGAGCCATTTTTTTTTTTTTTTGTAAAAGTTTTACAATCAGGAATTTTCTTCTCACTCAATCAAAAATAATCCTACTATTAATTTGCAATTGGTCGCTGCCTTAAACACCAATACAATAATTTATTACGGACCCTAAGCATCAAAAAGCTACATATATCGAACAAGCAGTTTCAAAGAGAGCATCGTCACCATTAGAAGAATTTAATGCATCAGATGTGGAAATACATGGGAATTGTTGCTCCCAGATTGCAGACCCGATGACAGAAGGCGCCATTTGCATTTTTGCCACCTTCATCCCTACCCCGTTTGGAATCACGTACGGGCACAGAGAACTTGCTAGTAATGTTAATATTGGAACTAGACCGGTGAAAGAAAAAAAAAATCTAAAAATTATTGCTGGGATGAAAGCCAACCTTCGCAGCAGTCCTGCCATGGTCGAAGATCGATGCGAGGAATATCATTGCAGGTGACGAAGCTGGCTGGGCCAGCAGGCATAGCGAAGACGTCAAGCTGTACCTTCGTGATGTCGTCACCGTTGTCACACAGAATACGCGCGAGGGAACTTTGACGCAACTGAGCGAGCTGATCTTGAGTGAAAACGCCCGGTTTCTCATACCAGAACCTGTTGGTGCCAAAACAGGGCAATAAAGATGGATTGTGGAGTGTTTCAGGAAATAAACAGTGCAAGATATTTAACACGATAAAATAATTAAGGATTAGAAAAGTGGAGAAGAGCTTGACAAAGGTGCTCATAACTGAGGAGCATTATAAGTGTCATCACCAATGAGAAAAGGGCAATGCTAACCTGTCTCCATCACGTAGACGCTGGAATTGAATCGAAAGGAGACACATGAGGGTGGGACCCACACGAGTGCCTCGGACCAAATCCTCCACCATAAGTGCTGGCCAGAGGTCCACATTCTTCGGGGTTCCATAAAGGCTGTGGATTACGGGAGAAGTAGAAAAAGAAGCACGGAGCGATTTCAAGGGGAAGGTGTGGATGGATATTTGGGAAGAGGAAATGTGATCAAAGTTTTTAAAACTTTAAAATGCCACAACAAGTAAAAAGCCGATATTTAAACCAGTCACAAGTGACTGCTGGTTCAAGGATAATGACTCGGGCTCCATATTTCCATGAGTGTCCTTTATCAAGAATTACTTGAACCATGTATTACACACTATGATGCTGTCAGTTGACTACCATGGTAGAAAGAACAAACAAAAAAAGAATTGGTATAAAACTACCTTATATAAAACACTGCAAAGATGAAGATATGAAGTCTCTGAAGTGGGATGAAGAAAGAAAAAAACCTCCATAGATGTGGCTCACCGCTCCAGCTTCTGCCGCACTCGCGCATCACGTATCTCGTTCCGAAGGTCATCAAACGAGTCGGCTGCCGAGAGATTGCAGAAAGCACGGAATTTATTGTACGGAGGAATACCATGATCTCTTCCACGCTGAACATTCATGGCGGCGAGGTCAAGCGCCACTGCATGCGCCATTTGGAACAGATGCTCCGTGAGCTCGAGGTTAAGTAACTGTGATGGGACTCTCATTTTTGCACTTGATGCAAAAAGTCCACGTAATAATGGGTCGATTCCCCCCTCAGATATTAGGCGGAAGGGTGAGAAGAAGGCCTTGTGCAGAGGAAGGTGGCCTTCGGGTATTGGCTGGAAGCTTGCGTTGAGTCTCATAAAGATGGGGTTGATGAGCGTATGGCCAAATCGAAATGCCGCTGTTGCAAAGGAGTTGATGATTCCGGCATTGACGTTGGGGTGGTAGCCAGAGTACCGCCCGAGGAGCCGCATTCCAATCTCGCCAAGCACCTTTGGTAGCCAATGGGAGTATGTGATGTGCTGCATCTGGGCACCTACGATCTTACGGGCCTCTTGGTATAGAGTGCCGTCATCCCAGTGGGGGTTAAGCTAAAGAAAGGAACAAAATCAACAATATGAGAACCATGCCTTTCCTGCCTTCGTCCTCATTCATCTGCATATCCACTGGCTCAGTCCCATTTGCACACAATACAAACTTTCCTTTGAAATGAAGCGCGCACGTTGTGTACAGGATGGCCTGAAAGTTGCTTTTGTATACTTGAAAGCCCTTGACAATTGGGAACGGTGTTTTTAAATAAAATTGTGGGCAGCGGTGGAAGGTGGGAAGATACAACAATCAGTCCATAGTCGGAATCTACTCACAACATTCCATTATATGCCACCCGGACAAAGCAACAACTGTACTGTGCGAACAGGACATGCACATTTTAGTGAGAGCCGAGGTCATAAATTAATCTACCTATATAAAACATTGTGTGTATTTGTCTGTCCCCCTTCATAAGGACGATTTAAGAAGGGTTTTAAAGGCCAATCTTTTTACACGACTGTGTGTTCACTACGCTCTATTTTCAGGATAAAATAAAATAAAAATTGGAAAAACATTTTCCGCAAAAGAGTAATTACGTCTCTTCTTTTGGAATTGTAGACTGTGACATGCAAACCGAGCCTCAAGGGCTTTTATGAATGGGGAAAGTGTGAGCAGGGGATAACAAAGTTGGGGTTGGAATTGGGGGGGGGACGCAGGGGAAGATGGGACAGAATTGGGAGGGAAGGTTGAAGCTTTGGGGGGAGGGGGTTGAAATCTTGTAGTGGAGAGGGGGTCGACACCTTAGGGTTGGGAGCGAGAGGGTGAGGACTTGGGGTTTGTGGGGGGGGGAGTTTAGAATTTTAAATCAATTTTACATTACGCGCACGTTCCGTGGGTCCCTGTTCATAAGAAATCAATGTAAACGATGAGTGTTGTGTGTGACAGGGAGTGGGAGAGAGATAGAAGGAGAATAAGGAAAGGATTTACTGCATGTAAATGTAACAATTGATACAATTGTATTTACCTTAAAAAGGTGGTGGTTGCTTGGTGTGGTGGTGGCAGTGCAGTAGAGGGGTGAGTGGTGAAGTTATTGGGGATGAGGGTGGGGGAGTCAAATATATAGGGTCATGAGGATCTTAATTTGAAAATGATGCTGATGCGGCCACATGGGGCAATCGCAACTTGCTTCGATTTTATCGGCGTTTGCATGGACGGTCCTTGATGTGGCTTCAGTGAGACCGAGAGCATGTCCAATATCCAATGTCCGTTCTCCTCTTTCATAATTGCTCTTAAACTTCTAATTTAACATCCAACTAAATAGATTTCCTCTTTTTTTATTGCTCACAGAAGCACCATCACTGGATGGTCACTTACCACTCAAGATTTCAATGGATGGCACCGATAAATGGTGATAAAAAATTGCAATGGTCAATGAAAGTTACAGCAAGGTGGCAGGCCAAATAAATGAGATGCGAGTTGTATCGTTCCACACGGCGAGCCGTTCCTTATCAATAATTTCGTTGGAGTGCTTAAGCCACTTGGCGAGTGCTCTGCAATAGTCGCACTGTCACTGAATATTGTACATCAATCAATTTGAACAAAATTCAGAGGCCACTCGCCTCCGATAGCCCTGTATTCATTACAAATTTTAAAAATGAAACGTATCGTTAACATCACCGCAGGATAGCCGAGAGGTACACGCGCTCGCTCTAAGCTGTCTAGCCTGGGTTCAAATCCCAAACCAGCTATAAACTGTCATCCCAGTGTTTCACAGGCAGGGTGATTCATCATTGTGTGTGTTCCATTAAACAGGACATCACACCTGCCAGAATGCCCCCACCCCACCTATCTCCCTCTCCCCCACTCTCCCGTCTCCCTCCCTTCCCCCCCACTCTCCCTCCCCATCACCCACCCCTCTGCATCTCTCTCCCTCGCCTCTGTCTT
The DNA here is from genome assembly GCA_035128595.1 of Eptatretus atami. Taxonomy (NCBI): domain Eukaryota; kingdom Metazoa; phylum Chordata; class Myxini; order Myxiniformes; family Myxinidae; genus Eptatretus; species Eptatretus atami. The sequence continues at coordinate 79,973,505 of CM068966.1, forward strand.
CTCTCTCCTTCTCCCACCAAATTCAAAACTCAACCGTCAGTCCTTAACAGTCCCCTTAACAGGGGGTGGAGGGGTGGAGGAGCAGGGGGAGAGAGGGAGAGGGATGACCCAGCTGTAAACTGTCATCCCAGTGTTTCACAGGTAGCGTGATTCATCAACGTGTGTGCTATCTCTCAGATGGACATTAAACTAGGGGTCACATCTGCCCCAGAATTCCCCCACCATCTCCTCTCCTATCCCCCTCTGTGCTCTGCCTCTCTCCAACCGCTTTGCCCCTCTGCGATCCCTCCTCTATTCTCTCACTCTCACTCTCTTCCCGTCAAGTGAAGTGTCGGGTTGTATTTGCTCGTACATATTTATATTTCTACACTGCTGTACAAGAGTATTAGACACATTCAAGAATTACAATGTACGGATGTTACAAGCATCAACAACAAATCCTCCACTTGATTGTTATTAATACAACATTGATTATTATTAATACAGCTTGGTTTGAGTGAGAAGAAACCAAGCTTCTCATTTAGCCCGGCCGAGCGGTTTGAACCACGGACGAGTCACATGAAACACTTTTAAAATGGTACATGCTGCTTCCTTGCTCGACGCTCACCATTTAGAAAGGATCGAATACGGACAAACAACCACAAGTAGGTAATTGTAGCGAAGGCTTTGATGGGCCTTGCCTACTCCGGCATCAAAGTTCCTTGTAAGAGAACTCTTATTATTATTATTATTATTATTATTATTATCGTACATGTTAGAAAAAGTGTAATGTAATTCCCTTGAGAAATAGTGTCAAGCACTTGTTTACAGAGTCCTCATCTCCCCAATCATCATAAAATCAAATAGTTAAAGTTATAGGAGAAGGTGAATCAGAAGAGGTGGCAAAGAAAAGGAAATGACATTTAATGCACAATTTGAGAGCATGAAAAGAGTATATAGAAGCATAGACGAGGTGTAAACATCATGCAAATTAATGAGGTGTGAATGAGTTGAGGAAATGGTACCTTCAGCAGTTGCGTAGCAATCCTGTTGTGTTCTCGCATCCAGAGCGTGTGCATGGCTGTCAAAGCCACTTGCTCGTTGGCTCGAAAGTCTCCGGCGAGAAAGCATGGCACCGAGCTGTCCTTCGCGTCTCGCATGCATTCCGTGGGTGGTCCAGTGGCGAAAGGCAAGAGCGGCTTAGCTGGAGAGCCAGCAGTTAGACCGATGCGTAGAAGTCCACGGCCCGAGGCCAGATCCCTCAGCCCTAAGGCCTCGTGAGTTGTGCTGCCATAGACATTAGAGGCATCAATGTATGCAGTAAGGTGGTTGGTTTGTTCTCTGGGAAGAGCAGACTTGAGTAGAAAAGAAGTCATTCCACTGCCACATACAGGACTTGACCGTACAAAGAACATACATGAATTTCCCTTGAAGCGACTTCCCACATTTCTTCCAACACCAACTCCAGGATGTTCTTGGCTGCCACCCCGTCCTCTTCCAGCGTTATCCCCATCACTGTGACTCACATCATTTCCTCCTGTTTCTTCAACTAATTCTCTATGTTCTTTGAGGATTACTCCGACATTGTTCTTAATATCGGTGTGAGTGTCATGGAGGGCAGAACTGTTTGCAGTGGTCCTGTGGGAGCGTGGATCTTCAGCAGGAACCTCGATGGGAAAACAAGGTGCTTCAGTTTCACACACCTCGGTGCATGGACGTCCATCACTAAAGCGTGCCATGCTGAGCGCTGGCACTGTCAGGTCGAGGTCGTGGTCTAAGAACTGACCCCACTGCATCAACATGTGTGTGTAGCGTGGATCCGGTGTCACAGTTTCTGCACCAGCTAATACTGTAGAGACGAAGCGGGCATGCGGCAAAGGGTACCCATTGGCTAAGGGGATGCCTTTGTCACTGCCACGTGGCGAGTTAAAGCCATTGTCATAATCTGGCTCAATCAGCCGTTCAAATGCAATGAGAGATGCTCCCCAGCTAGGGTGCCGCAAGTTATTACAAGTTCCGTTAGGAGAGCGGTAACGTCGGTGGAAACACGTGTCTGAACAGTCAGGGAACATCCGGTGAGCAGTGCACCCTGACAAGTTGGCAATGAGCTCCAGGTTCCGCGGTGAGATGAGGTTGTCATAACGGAAACCTAAAAGCAAACATCTAAAAGGTAGGTTCATGTGTTTAATATAAAGCTGTAATCCCCCCTCCCTCTCACCAATGTAACTACAAACGAATGAAATAAAAAAAATGTTTTCCTGGAATCGATGTGCTCCACGCTGATACAGCCAGCTTATTCCTGTGATGTTTTGTGTAATTGGTTGATTGATCAACTGCTGAGAATGAGTGAATTAACCGCTCATCGGTTGAGGAAAAGGTTTGTAGGAACCAGAAGTAATCAAGTAATGGTGGATGAATCACTTTAAAATCACTGAATCACTTTCAATGGTGAAGAATCACTTTAAAAAATAAATAATTCTCGAATCTGGATCCAGATCCGGATCTTCACCAAAAATCAAAACAATTCGTCCTTGTGACACACACAACCTGTCCACCAAGTTTCGTCCGAATCCGTCCACAACTTTTTGAGATATTGTGATGTATATCATTTTGGCCCGATCTCTCAATGGTGAAGAATCACTTTTAAAATTCTAGTAGTCCGATCCGGATCCGGATCTTCACCAAAATCTAATCAGGTCGTCCTTGTCACACACTGAACTTGTCCACAAAATTTCATCCCAATCCGTCCACAACTTTTTGAGATATCCTGTACACAAACAAACGAACAGACAGAAAGGGGTGAAAACATAACCTCCTTCACCTTCGGTGGTGGAGGTAATAATGAGGTTGGTTTTGGTGTGCCTGCGTCCGTCCATCCATTCCTGCCTGCTTGCATGCATCCACAATTGTCCTCTAGGGAAGACCACTAATCAAGCCCAATATGCAAACAGATAATGATTGTATATATATATAATACAATACATAGTGTTATGGATTTCAGAATCCGGTCTGATGAATGCATCCACACATCCAGGTCCTCAGACAGTTATTTCCTAAAATGCATGTTCAGATTAGCCCCATCTCCATGTCTAATGGATCTTAAATGTGATGCGTTGAGAAGGTAAAGGATAGATCCCCTCTCTATGGAAGCTTTTTTTTCTTTACGACAGACACGTTACACACATTTCTTTCACGAGCTCTGAAGCCCGCCCTCATTCTTCCTCAGCACAATCTTTCGCGAGCTCCAACGCCCGCCTTTTTTGAGAGCGCAGGGTCGTCATGGTAACCATGTGCAAGTGGGGCGGGTGAGCTTTGGCAGGATGCACCTCAGAGACGGCCCAGAAATATAAAGAAGGGAGGTACGTTCTGTGAGGAAAAGCGGGAGAGACAAAAGCGGAGAGGAAAGTGGGGGAGAGGAAAGCCGGGGCGAAAGAAAGCGGGGCAAAGAAAGCGGGGCAAAAGAAAGCGGGGCAAAAGAAAGCGGGGCAAAAGAAAGCGGGGAAAAGAAAGCGGAGCAAAGAAAGCGGGGCAAAGAAAGCGGGGCAAAAGAAGCGGGCAAAAGAAAGCGGGGCAAAAAGAAGCGGGGGCAAAAGAAAGCGGGCAAAAGAAAGCGGGGCCAAAGAAAGCGGGCCAAAGAAAGCGGGGCCAAAGAAAGCGGGGCCAAGAAAGCGGGCAAAAGAAAGCGGGCCAAGAAAGCCAGGGAGAGAAGAGAACGAGAAGTAAGTTGGGCAAGCGAGCGTGTGGTGTGCGTGTGGGTGTCTGACCAGCGCCAACGAGACAATTCGTCCTTCCCAGTGCTTGGGCAAGCGAGCGTGTGGTGAGCGTGTGGGTCTGACGCGCCCAGAGTGAGGCACGGGTCGGTCACCAACAATACCAGGGTCTAAACCCGGACGGACGATCTCGGTGCCCTCCAGACTTGACCGGCGTTCAAGGCTGCCCCGCGAGAGGGTGCACGGCAAAGCTGGGTGCTGGCGACGGACGTGACACGCACGCACGCATTTCAGGACGTTTTCACTTCACGACGACTTTCTGGTGAGTGAGACGATTCTTTCCCTTCCCCCCCTGAATGATCTGTTGGGTACCCTTGTCTGTTTAGCTGTAAGTAATCAACCCCCGATAAGCATCTGCTCTTTGTCTCTTTTCTGGCATTTTGATTAATTTTGCTTTGAAATTAATTCATTTATTTACCTCAGACAATAAAAAGTTCTTTTTATTTATTTATTTTATTATTATAAATCATTTGTCGACTTCCAACCGTCCGTGTTTGTCCTTTCCTTCCTTGGTCAAGCATTGTCCGAACCGAGATAGACTGGGAGGTAATTACCACAGATTTGACCAAAAATCGTCGGCACGCACCGCGGTTAAAACGCTCGGCCGCCCTAATTAAAATCTAATCAGATAATATTGGTGCTTTGCCGAGGGCGCGCTCCCAGCTCAGGTAACCAGTGACCTCTAGTTAAACGGAATAATTAGACGGTGGATACTGGAACTCATGGTCAACTGGGTGGCGTTCGTGGTTTTAAAACAACCCACCGTACCACAACGTTAATTGTGAGCGGTGGCCCCAGGTCCGCTCTACGAGGACAACCTGGATTAATCCCCCTGAGTGACAAGCTGGTTTCTCGTACCCGTGGCCGCAACAATATATATATATATATAATATATATATATACACAAATACACACATACACACATAGTTGAGTAAAGTGAGGATAGATGGGCCTGTTTCAATTGACATTTAAACAAAAACTTTTCCCCCTTCATGTTCTTCTTCACATTTATCATGGTAAGTGTCATTCATTCTTGTTTTCATATCGATTGGATTTCGGAAACACTTGCTATATCAGATTTTTTTTTGTCAACATTTCTATTTTATTCACATAACAGGGATACATCGCCCTGTCAAAGTATTTCTGATGATACACCGCCTCACTCTACTTGGAACACGGGTGAGAAATGGACACGAAAAAAGCAGCAGATATTTCAATAATTTATTTTCACGATTTTTAAAGAGTGAAAGTTAATTTCTTTGCCGGAACCCCTTGTAGTACCTGCAGATACTAAAGTGGACAAGGTGGATGCAGAAGCAATCTTTCGCATTTTTGCCACAACTGAACAACAAACAGCAACAACGAACACGCTGCAATTGTTTGGGAAGTCTGGGAAGAGTATAAGAATTTATTTTTTTTAAACACATGATGAGGACAATTTTGGGGGTGAAATGCTGTTCATCCGAATTTTCTTTATTGCTATTTAAAAAAAACGTTTAAAAGTGTGATTGTATATTTAAAGGAAAAGAGGTCTGTGAAGTGTCATGGTGACAGCTTGGTGACATCTTGGATGCTGCTGTCCTGTCTGTGTCTGTTTGTGGTGAGGATGTAGAGGTCGTGGAGAGATTCACTTACCTTGGCAGTGATATTCATGTCTCTGCTGGCTGTGAGTCAGAGGTCAATAGACGTCTGGGTCAGGCCTGGGGAGTCATGGATTCACTGGATCATGGGGTGTGGCGCTGCCGGTACCTGTGCGGGAGGACGAAAGTCCGAGTCTTCAGGTCCTTGGTACTTCCAGTCTTGCTCTATGGATGCGAGACTTGGACTCTGACCAAGGATCTGAGACGGAGACTTAATTCCTTTGGTACCAGGTCTCTTCGGAGAATCCTTGGCTATCGCTGGTCGGATTTTGTGTCCAACGAGCGGTTGCTGAGAGAGACTCTGATGAGATTTGTTACCTGCATAGTCCGTGAGCGTCAGTTGCGGCTGTATGACATGTGGCTCGTTTTCCTGACGCTGATCCTGCTCACCAGATTCTCTCAGCGGGGGAGTCTCGTGAGTGGAGGAGGCCAGTGGGCCGATCACGTGCCTCGTGGTTGCAGCAGGTTGACCATCATCTCAAGGAGATGGGGATGGCCTGGCATCTGCCTGGGGATGCCAGACGGAGGCCCCTGGAGTACGGCGGAAAGTGGACGCAGCGACGCGCTGTTTCTGGCACATGCTCCCATACCTGACCTGACCTGAAGTGTCATACCTGAGGGATTTTTACCTCCGCCACCGAAGGTGAAGGAGGTTATGTTTTCACTCCTCTCTGTCTGTGTTTGTTTGTTTGTGCACAGGTTATCTCAAAAAGTTGTGGACCGATTCGGATGAAATTTTGTGGACAAGTTGGGTGTGTGTGACAAGGAAGAATTGGTTCGATTTTGGTGAAGATCCAGATCCGGATCTGGATACAAAATTATTTAATTTTTAAAGTGCTCACCTTCACTCACTGCTCACCTTCACTCTTTCATTCCTCTTTTCCCCGCCTTTGGAATAAACTCCCTCACTCTATTCAATCCCATTCTTCCCTCCAGGCCTTCAAAACAGCTGTTCACCACCACCACCTCTTATCATCCCCCATCCAAATCCTCAATCTTTTCTACCCTCGTTAATCCACCCCAAACCCACCGCTTCCTTCCTGAAAGTCCCTGTAATGCCCATCATGTATACCCCCATGTTCCCACCCATCCCTCTCCTTCCACAGATCTCCTAATGTCTCTGTTCCCCACTGTTTTGTCCTTCCCACTCCCGCCCCTTTGTCTCATGCCCCCCTTGCTGTGCGTTGTGTGTTAGCTCTCAAACGAGCCTCGACAAGGTATACAAAAAAAAATTATTCTTCATCATTGAGAGATAGGGCCAAAACGATATAGTTCTGTATAGCATGATATCTCAAAAATGTATTTGGCCCGATATGTTCTCGTGATCAGGCATTACGTGGCGGAGGTATGTGCTCTACTGAATGCCCTTCTACAGGGTGCCCACAGAAAACCAGGAAATTTGGTACAGTTTATTTAAAACAAAACAAAAGCAAACTTAGATGTAGTGTAAAACAAAGATACACTTTATTTATATGTTAGTTTATTGATATGGTAAATACGGCAAAATAAATCTCAAATCTAAAATTTCTGGTTTTCTGTGGGCACCTGTAGTATATAATAGATTTGTCCACCCCATGTGTCCTACCCCACTCCTCTTTCTAATTCACATGCTTATTTCTCCAAGTCTCCCACTATTTTGGCCCTCATCCCCACTGTTGTTGTGTTTCCTCCCTCTCTTTCTGCTGTTCCTTTTGTTCTGTTACTACATCCTGATCTATTCTTTGTTCAAGGTCCCTCTGCGAGCCTCAACTTTGTAAATCTAATAAATATGATTCATCGGATGTCTGTCTGTCTGTCTTCGTGTTTTTTGCAAGGCCACAAGACCGACAATCACCAAATTTGGCACACAGCCCAAGTCCAATCGAGGGATTTTCCTCAGGGTATTTTCATTCACAACCTCAACCTTTAAAGACCTCTGAAGACCCCTAAGATTTCCCCTCCCCCACCCCCACCATAAATGCTTTTTACATGCTTCAGAGATTATATTACATGCTTGAGAGAAGACTTTTTACATGTTTGGGAGATAAGACCCCTTAAGATCCTGAAGGTTCCAAAGACCCATAAGACCCTCAAGACCATTGAATTCCCCAAACATCATCAAGACCCTTTAAAACCCCGAATACCCGAAAGACCGTTAAGATCCCAGACACTTTAAAACCCTAAAACCCTGAAGGCCCTCCAAGACCCTTAAATTTTTGAAGACCCCTTAGAGCTGGAAGACTTCGAAGACCCTAAAGACCCCCATGAACTGTAAGACCCTCAAGACCGTAAAGACACTTAAGACCCCTTTGCCAACTGGTGTTCTGGCTCTCCTGCCCCCACAGTCCCCCCCCCCCCCCGCCGCCACCCCCACCCAGTCGGTTCTCCTGCCCCCAATCCGCCTGCCCTATTCTTAGCCCTGCCAGCTCTCCTGCTTCTCCCAGTTCTCAGTACCCCCCCCTCCCACCCATGCAACGCTGGGTAACCCTGCTAGTAAAAAATTAAGTTTTAGCAACATTGGTTGGTGGTGCGCATCTGTTAAAAACTTGTTGCCACAAATGCCGATGATGATCAAGGGATTGTAAGGAAGAGCAAAACAATTTTCAACTATTTGTCCCTGCGACATATGGCAGGTCTACAAGAGCTCCGCATGGTTGTTGTTGTTCTTGTTGGTGATAAATTTTTGAAATGTGCACCCATTGGTCAGACAGCTGCTTTTGGCACTTGACTCCACCCACCATGGCACCCAGACAAAATAATATGGCCACCATCTTCGTTTTCTGGTGGGCCTCAGACATCACGCCTGTAGGCCTCCGTTAATTGCCCGAGTTTGTCTGGGTTAAGTGTTGCTCACAATGAGGGACCCTGAAAAATCTAATCGATGTCGAATATAAATTATTAGTAAGGTTTAATCAAGCCCGTCACCATGCACGGTGTGCGCCTCCCTAAAAAAAGATAGCGCAACATCATTTTTTGAACAGTCCAATCTTGGGGTTAAACAATCCGTGACCGTGTGACGAATCAGCTCATTTTGATATAACAGTGGCAGAGGCTGACAGAGATGAGAGGTGTCGAATTAATCTTTTAATAGCAGATTAAAAAGTGTTTCCCAATCGTGCTGTTCATCATTTAAGAGTGCCTTAAGTGCACGTTTCCCAATTTCCTAAAGTGCCCGTTACTAGATTTTGTCGCAGGTTGTGACCACAGTCTGATCATTCTTGTTGCAACCCTCTCAACCCGCCTCATGAGAAAGAACAAAACAAATGTCAAAAATCCATAAAATATGTCAACGCCTACTCAGACTCACTGGTTCCGTTGAGGTCCACGGTCATGCCTTGGCGTACGTGCTCACGAATCAGATCCAGAGTCCGCTCATAGACCTCAGCAGCCCTGGCCTGCTCCACAGTGTTTGGGTCTCGTGGGTAACGGAAAAGAGCGAACAGGTCGTTTGGGGTGCGTGGTGTCCTAAGGATGTAATAATAAAAATATTTTTTAAAGGTGTTGGGGAACCTCAAGCAGGTTAATCCATAAATTTCATCAAAAATAAGTAACATGCTGTTAACGAGGTTATATCGAGATTGTTAAATTAGGCTAAGCTTAGGATGCTATGCCCAATTCCTCTGACAAGTTCCATATCCTCCTCAACAGCTGAAAAAGTTGAAGTCGGCTAGCTCACCATCAAATATGGAAGAACAAAACCACAACACAGGGTCTTACAAACTTAACAAACCACCTGAAACTCAAACTGTTCAAACAACTACCTGCACCACCTCATCCGCCCCCTACCTTCGCCATCCTCTTCCAAACGTCAAAAACTTTCCCACACGTTGAAAAAATCACATCAAACCCCATCAACACCAAATCGTTCCACAATTGCTAATCATCTCCTTCAAAAACCATCACATCACATCACAGCACCACAAAATGGAAGTAACCGAACGCTCCAATTTTAACCCGCGAACAATTTCTCGCATCAGATACAACTCTCGGGGAATTATTACGTTGACTTCACTTAGATGAAGAAAAGCCTCGAGGCATTCAGGCAAAGTCGTTGATCTAGCATTTTAAGACGAAGCAAACAGCAAAAGAATGAGAGGTTTGGAGGACGGAGGGGGAAGAGGAGGATATAATGATTTCATCGGTCTCTTTAATATGCCCGTTTTGAGATTCACGCTCTATTCCTCCTCACAAGCAAGAACATCTGGCTCCTCAATATGAAACAGGCCCGTTTCCCACATACCCGAGAGACTATTGACTTTTGGCTCATTCTCTCTTGCCACATGGCGTTCCACCACTCTCTACGCGAATCTGTTGTAACTTCACTCTATTCTCCCCACATCGATTCCTGACGAGTTTTCCGCACAGATTCAAAATATAATAATAATAATCATAATAATAATAGTTGATGCAGGTAACATTAACATCTCACAAAAAACTCATCAAAGGAATGGTCGACTAACGACAAAGGAATATTGCAAGTAATCCTTCTATTATTGCAACCAGAAATTTTAAGGATTTGCAGGAAAAGAAAGAAAAAAAAACCAGCACATGATGTTTGAAACACGCGTGCTGGTCCCTTTCTCCATGTGGAACGCACCTGTCGAAGAGTTTTTTTCTCGTGGAATTGATGGCCTTGTCGACGCTGTGGATAGCTTCGTGCAGGGAGCTCTCGACGAAAACGTCTCCAGTACGGTTACTCTCCGGCGCTGTCAGATGCGTACGTGGATCAGAAGGCTGTCTTTTGTTTTTGTTCCATCTTTCAATTACAAGCAAATTTTTGCGCAGGAGGAGGCCATTTGAGCCCGTCATGCCTGCGCCACACCAATACCAGATTTAATAAATCCGACGATACCCCTTCCCTTCGTGTGCAGCCTTTTGGCTGCTACACTGGTACTCATTTCACCCACTTCGGAAGGATGACAGGCTGAGTCGACCCCCTGGTGTTAATTCAGCGGGAAAAAACAGAACTTGAACTCAGGACCCAAGGATCCCAAGCCACCACCCGAACCACTAAGTCAACACCAGGTTGACAATGCAGCCAATCTTTTCGTCGTCGTCACACGTAATTTTTTCGAATTTTGAAACGTCAGCTGTGAGAATTTGTACCCGATGCATTATTACTCTTTAAGTAAATCAATAAATGAATAAAACTCCAAAACCTGCCATTTATCGTTACTCCGGGTATACTAAGGATATGCAGGGCCACAAATACAGGAAAAACCAGTTCAACCGAAGATGTGTTGCATCTACAAACTACAATGCTAAGTTTGGATAATCCACTCATACTGAAGTTATCAGGGAAGAACTGTGTCACCCCAGTACAGGCTTAAAGGCCTAATTTGGTGAAATGTCATATCGGATATTTTGATATGCACTCGTGATTGTAGAATTCTGTGGTGTAATGGTTCGAGGGTCGACTCTGAATCGAAGAGGTTGGAAGTTCAAACCCGAACCGCATCATACCAGTTTTTAAAATGGTGCATGCTGCTTCCTTGCTGTATTGCTGAGAATTTTTTTTTTTTAATGATCGAGAACAAACAACCATTGTGCAGGATTGGTGGTTCCTAATGGACAATTTCTGCATTGAAGTTCCTTGTAAGGGAACTCATATTAGCCTTATGAAACCCGACCGGTTTCACCGGATGGGACTATTGGTTTACTCTCCATCTGTCCATCCGTCCACCTCACCTGTGGTTTTTAAGACTACCCCCCCCCCTCCGATACCCTTTAACATATTCAACTGAAACTTGGTATACGGCTTTATTATGACAAGTTAAAGAACAAGTTCGAGTTTCAGGGTGTTTCGTCAATTTTTCAGAGTTATGCCCTTTTTGCACTTAAAAAATATCACATCGGTAAGGGACATGTATTGCAAAGCAATTCTCGCTCTTGTTGTTATTATTATTATTATTTAAAACAACAGTTTTATAGCCATGTTTGGTTGTTTTGTTTTGTTCCAGGAATGAACCTAGGATCAGGCATATTGGAGGTGAGCACACAACTCGTGCTGTCCTGCTGCTCAAAGCACATCATCGGTCAAATCAGGACAATGGCATGTAGCCAACGGCTCGTCAACCTCTTTCTTCCCTGCGTGCTTACCGGTGACTGTGAGCTGCATGCCCGCAGACAGCGAACCCGCTCGGTTTCGTGCCATACATTCGTAGCGTCCCTCATCATCAGGCCTGACGTCTCGTATGGTGAGGACACTCTCTCCGCTAATGCTGAACTTTTCACTTTCTGTGAGTCGCCCACCGTCCTGCCAGAGCACAACACCACAACACCACAAAGTGCTTCCCTATGGGTCATGGTCTGCATTACCAGCATGAACAGAGATATCCATGTCACTTATAACGTATATAGTACGGTGATTGATGTGGACTTCGTACACACATACACACACACACGTACACACACACACACCCTACTCCAAGAGATGCTGGGAGCTGGCTTGCCGTTGGCGCTACAGAAAATCTGAGCATCCTTCCCGGGATAACTCTGCACATCCGCCGGTACAACGGTGAATGCTGGAGCAACTGGAAAGAGGAACAAAATCTTCGTTAAAAAGTTTTTTGTTTTTTAAAAATGTTATTTCATTAATTCCAAGCAGTGAGGCTGTGGAAGACATTCTGTGGGATAATTTCCCAGCTTCAACAGATGTTGTTAATCGGAGACAGAATTGGGGGAATGCATACTGATCGTGCAACAGAGAATGTCACTGCATTTTGTCAGGTGCTGTTTCCTTATTTAAAATCAAGGTGCAGACAAATCTTAGATGGGTTTGGGACGGGGAGGGGGCTCCAAATTTGTCCTGTCCGAGACACAAGCACAAAGGTAATTTTTCAAAGTCGTAGTATTTTTACGTCACCCAACAAGGATTTAACATGTGAAACACCACATGGTACTTCTGTCTATTTGTATTTGAATCGCCTACAGGTCACATTTTCACTCCGATCTTCATGAAACTTCACCACCTGGTGCAGGTAGACAAGCCGGAAGCCCTTTATTTTCAAGGTCAATTGGTCAAAATATCAAGGTCACATAAGTCGTCAATTTTCCAACCGATTCACATGATATCTCTGTTTATCTGTATATGTGAAAACTAAGAACATGGTGAAGCCATCCATGAGTGAAGCCGCGTGACTGGATGTCTATTAATTACGTGCTGTTTGAACTCAGCACACAAACGTACGTCTATTAACATGTATTACACACGTACGTACTATTGGAATGTAGCTTTCGACCTTTGAAGATCCTTTAAGATCCCCAAGACACAGAGGACCCCAAAATACCCAAAGGACCCAAAAGACCCCAATGCCCCTGAAGACCCACAAGACCTAAAACACCTTTAAGTCCCCAAGGACCCAATAAAACTAAAAGTCCCTGGGAACCCAAAAGGCCTATAGGACCCATAAGACCCAGCATACCCCAATGACCTAAAAGACCCAGATGACCCCTAAGATCCTTTGCACCCTTTAAGACTGCTTCAAACTTCTTTTACTTTTAAGACCCTTTCAACACTTCAGCCACCTTTCGATCCCTTCACCCTTTAGACCCATAGAGCCTATAGACCTTTATACCTCTTAAGTCCCTTTTGACTCCTTTGACCTCAACACCATTTTGACCCCTTAAAGTGCCTACAACCCTTCAGACAGATTAGACAGCTTGGACCCTTGACCAATTAGAGCTTTAGACCACTTGCATCTTTTTAGATTCCAAATTACAAATAAATGTAATTAATATACCCTTCAGACCCTCACACCCCTTCAGTCCCTAACACCGTTGAAACCCCTTACACCCTTCAGATTAGACAGCTTGGCCCCTTGACCATTTGGACCTTTTAAAATGACAAATAAATATCATCATCACACCATTTGAAAGCCTTTATCCCTGAGCAGGGGTCAGCTTTTTTGCGGGCTCCAATAATGGTACCCTTTCTTGTGGCAATGTTTTTTTTACGGCCGGATGCTCTTCCTGCCGCCAACCCTTTAGTCGCCTTCGACATGCAGGGATAATTACCAGTATACTGGTGCTCATTTCACCAACCTTCGGAAGGATGACAGGCTGAGTCAACCCCCCTGATGCTAACTCAGCGGCCAGCAGGGCTCGAACTCAGGACCCCGAGGATCCCAAGCCACCGCCTTAACCACTAAGCCACACCAGGCTCATAAAATGACAAATAAATATAATATCACCAATATTACAAATAAATTTGAACAAAAGAAATGTTTGTATTGTGATTGGTGTAAATCATGACAACACAGCAACTCATGTACAGTCATTATCCTCAGTTGAAACAAGCCTGTGCCTGTGTAGCAACATGTGGTGAGGCGAGTGAAGCGAGCCAATCTGCACTCGTCTGTACATATAAAAACGAAAAATAGTGAAGCCGTCCGAGAGTGAAGCCACCCGTCCATTTGTCTATTAATTACATGCTGTTTGAACGTCAGTGCATGCACACATATATGTCTATTAATGACGTACTATGAGAATGTAACTTTCGACCTTTTAGACTGCTGAGACCACTTCAACCATTGAAGACCCTTTGAGACCCCAAATATACCCTGAAGACTAAGGGTTCTAATGGGGTCTAGAGGGTCCTAATGGTTCTGAGAGCTCTTTCACGATTCTGTGGGCGGTGGTGCATGGCCGTTCTTCATTGGTATAGCAATCTTACTGGTTGATTCCGATAATGAGCGAGATTCTGACATGCTAACTAGTTCTGCGACCCAGCACAATGGATTGGTGTGGTCAGCGAACGAGCTTCTTAGAGGGACGAGCGGCTGCAAGCCACACGAGACGGCACAATACCAGGTCTGTGATGCCCTTCGATGGCCGGGGCCGCATGCTCGCTACACTGAACGGGCCAGCGTGTAGCTTGCCCTTCGCCAACAGGCTCAGGTAAGCCACTGAGCCCCGTCCGTGATGGGGACTGGGGCTTGAGACAGTGTCCCACGAACGAGGAATTCCCAGTAAGCGTGAGTCATCAGCTCACGTTGATCAAGTCCCTGCCCTTTGTACACACCGCCCGTCGCTACTACCAATCGGACGGTTTGGCAAGATCCTCGGATCAGCCGCTGAACAGGCTGTTGGCGATGCACGTCACTATGTTGTTGTGTCTGCTCATGCCGGTGCACCGAAAAGATGAGCGAACTTGACTGTCTAGACTCTAGAGAAAGTAAAAGTCGTAACTTGCAAAGTACAAGCCAATTCGAAGACCCAAAAGACACCAACGACATAAAAGATCCATAAGACCCTGAGAACCCAATATACCCAGAGGACCCAAAATACCCTAAAAATCCAAATGACTCAGATGACCCAAAAGAACCCGAGGACCCAAAAGATCCAGAGGATTAAAAAGACCCCGAGGAGTCAGATGACCCCAAAAAAAGGAAATACCCAAAATACTCCAATGACCCAAAAGACATAGAAGATCCAGAAGACCCCAAAATAACTTAAATACTCCTTTCATCTTTCAGACCCTTTCAACACTTTAGACACCTTTAGATCCCTTCACCCTTTAGACCTATTATACCCTTCAGACCCTCACACCCCTTCAGTCCCTAACACCATTGAAACCCCTTACACCCTTCAGACAGATTATACAGCTTGGCCCCTTGACCATTTGGACCTTTTAAAATGACAAATAAATATAATATCACCAATATTACAAACAAGCCGGTAGGCGACATGGCTGCTCGCTCGAGATGGAAAGCTGGCGACAGGCGACAAAGCCCGATATTCATTGTGCATGCTATAAATCAATTTATCACAATAAATATGATTATCACAGCCCTCTTAGTTTGCGCCCAGAAACCCGCCTTGTGAAATTTCAGGCATGTTTCAAAGAGACTCTACAAATGGCAGCCCTGGTAATTCCATTTATCTATTCGCTAAAATTTATTTTTTTATATGATGCTGTAAGACATTCTCCTTGGGCACAAAAAAAACAGGTCCCTCGGAGGTCCAGTTTCGAGGTATTGATTTTTTGTACAGTCCACAATAAGTGTACGATGTACGATAAAGTATTTTAGCTGTTGCTAAGCAACGGAGGTGTCATAGCAACCATTCATTTTTGTGTACATGCTAGCCACATTGTACACATTTCACCCAAGTTTCATCAAAATCAGACTCTTTCTCTTAGAGATATTCGCAATTACCGTTTCTGAAATGTTCGACATGTACTCGCCCAAAACCTATCTCCTCCTACAAATATTTTTTATTAGGGCTGCAAATTGGCAGAAGGGAGCTAGATAGATTAGCACAGAACTCTAAGCTTGATTCGATTTTTTTTTTTGATTTTTTCGATTTTTGACCACTTTAAAGGGCCGTTGCTAGGGCCGCGGGGTCCCATATTCGAAAGCACACGATTCCCAGAAATATTGGTCCTACCTACCAAATTTCATTGGAATCGGTTGAGTGGTTTAACCCCGAGGCTTGACCAAGTTTTGTGGACAGACAGACAGATGGAAATGTCCAGAATAAGGGTGCTCCAAGAGCAGCCAATAAATTTGAACAAAATAAATGTTTGTATTACGATTGGTGGAAATGACAACACAGCAACTCCTGGACAGTCATTAGCCTCAGTTAAAACAAGACTACCTCTGCAGCGACGTGTGGTGAGGCGAGCATAGCGAGCCAATCCATGCCAGTACTGTGTATAAAAAACTGAAAAACACGGGTGGACGGCGGACGCTCATCGAGGTGAAGTCATGGTCGATCCCTGTGAGTTTGTCTATTAATTATGTACTCCTTGAACCGAGTACATTTATGAATTACTTATTCTTGGACCCTGACTATATCTATCAATTATCTCTTCATCACGGACGATTGGAACATACCTTTTTGACATGTAGACATATAGGGCGCTTTCACCCTTTAGACCCCCAAGACCGTTTAGATCCTTAAGACCCTTTAAAACCCCCAAGTCTGTTTATAATCCTAACACCCTTTAAGGCCCTCTGAGATCCCCCAAGACCCTTTAGACTCTGAAGACCCCAAAGACCCTTGAAACTCTAAGATAAGACCATTTATACCCCAAAGACCTTAAGGACCTTTTAAGGCCTCAAAGACCCTTTAGGACCCCATAGACCCCATTAGAACTGTTCGTCCCACAAGACTCGATAGACCCCTTTAGACAATCTATCTGACAGCCTTCTGCAATAACACTTGAGGGTCACTGGTCATAATAAAACGCCCCCCCCCCCCATTGATATACCAACTCAGTACCGAGCTAAGAAAGTGCAAACTATAATTAATATTATTATTATTTATTTGTTTTCAGGTTCTGCTCATCTTGGTTAGTGGCATAGGGAAAACGGTGTCCATGACAACAATTTCAACCCCATTATAATCAAATGGGATATTTTTGTGATTTTATTATTGCCAAACCTCAGGAATTTTACAAGATATCAGAATGAAACTTACACAGCATATTTGTACGCATGTGTTGTATCTACCTGTATAAAACAGTGTGTATTTGTGTATTTGTGCGTTTGTCTGTCCCCCTTCATAAGGACGATTTACGAAGGGTTTTAAAGGCCAATCTTTGAACACGACTGTGTGTGCACTACGGTCTATTTTTTCAGGATAAAAAAACTCGGAAAACAGTTTTCGTAAAAGAGTAATTACGTCTCTTCTATTGGTCTTGCAAACCAGGCCTCAAGGATGGAGGACAGGAATGTTTTTTAAAAATTAAAATCAATACAAGACTCGGGGAGGTGAAATTCGCTGTTCATGATGTGTAACACACACGCAGAGTAAAATGAGTGTTCATTTACGGACGTGGGATGTCTAATAAATAAAGAAGGTAGAAGCACACCTAGCGCTAGGCCGAGGCTTCAGACTTTGGCACGCTCACGAGGCTGTACCGTTAAAATGAAACGTCCCAGAAGATCAAGAAAATGTGATTACATTTGTACATGTAACGTTTTAAAATAACGCTTTTTCTTCCTATGAAGCATCATATCTTCAAGTCACCTTGAATATTTCTAATAAAATAATTCCAACCCGTCATTTTGATGGGCTTTTATACGTGTGTGTGTGTGTGTGTGTGTGTGCGTGCGTGCGTGCGTGCGTGCGTGCCACAACATCCCATCATGTAAAACACTTGATCGGTCAAATTCTCCAAATTACCAAATTGCTGTTTCCATGGCAACTATTGTTCATTTGGATTTTGTAAGTATCGTGCTATGCAAGACATCTTTCCTGTCTGTTTGTCTGTGAGCAGATGTTTCAAAAGGTTCGGGACGGATTCGGATGAAATTTGGTGGAGAGGTTGGGTGCGTGACAAGAAGAAATTGATTAGATTTTGGTGAAGATCCGGACCCGCATGCACACCATAACCACCATACGAGAATTTTATAAGTGATTCTTCATCTTTGAGAGATGGGGTGAAAAACGATACATGGTACTGAACAGCACGATATTTCAAAAAGTTGTGGACGAGTTATGACAAAACTCGGTGGATGAGTTAGTTAGGTGACAAGAACAAGCGGATTTGATTTTAGTTCAAGTACAGATGCAGATCCGGCCTATCAGTGGGATCCAAAATGTAAACTGTCCAGCCTGGTGGAGGTATGCGCTCTACCGAGTGCCGTTCTACTTTCCTACATGGGTTCAGTAGATTGCCCCAAATTCAACACCACCCCCACCCCATGCCTTTTACTCTTCTGAGTTGGAAGGGGTGGCAAAATACCTCTCACCTTGTAGCTTAACTCTTGGGACAGAATGAGTATTGAGCAACGCAACAACATCAAAGGCTTGTATATTAGGTGATTGCAGATACAGGTGGGTATTTATTTGAATTAGAAAAATAACGTGGTATACTGGGGTGAAAGCACTACCACAGAGTACTGAAAAATACATCACGTTGAAGCTTTCTCCCATCAAGGGTGACCCAAGGCTGTGACGGCGAATTTTCATAAACGCCTAATCATCATTTGCCTCGTATGGAACGGTTTGGCCCAGTTCGTGTTCCCATCTGAATCGAAGGCATATGATACTCGGAAACCTGGGTTCAAATCCCATAAACTTTATGCATTTGTCCAATGTCTAAAACTAACATCCTATTTCACAGAGTACACTGATGTCTACTGATACTGATGTCAGCAATAGAACCAGGAGCTAGAGCTTGAGAGTGAAAAAGAGGGTTAGGATGACATTAAGGCAGGGGTCTATCACTCAAAAAGTAGTCAATGCATGGAATGGTCTCCATGGAAAGGTACTGGCAGCAAAAAGAGTAGATAAGTTTAAATATGAATTAGATAGGTATGTAGAAACATTGGGGATAGAGGGATACATTAATATGCCTGGTATTGGCTTAATGGTTAGGGTGGTGGGCTTGGGATCCTTGGATCCTGAGTTCAAATCCCACTCAGCTGTTGAGTTAATAACAGGTGGGGTTGACTCTGCCTGTCATCCTTCCGAGGTCGGCAAAATGAGTGCCAGCTTGCTGGTATCTTGTGCCGGAGTGGTGACCCCTCCAGGATTGTGTCCAGTAGCCAAGGAGACTGCTTAGGCAGCACCGACGCTCTGCACAGAGTATGGTCCCAATGGATGGATGGATACATGATTATTGGCAGAAATGCACATGATATGATGGGCCTGATGACCTTCTCCTGCATCAATGTTCCTTGAATATCCTTCGATCTATCAGGTGAATGCGTTCTTGACTGGGATTCGTTTACGGAGTCTAGCCTGCTTAAGGTGCCACTGTTCCGCAAATGCGATGACACGTGCCCCTGTAGGTTCGGACACCGATTTGGAATTTGGTCAGGGGTACCAAAACACACTGGCTGACTTTCAAAAGGCACCGTGGGGTCTTCCACGTTGATCAGCGTGCAAGCGGATGAGACATCCGGCTTAACATGCCCTCGGATGAACGGCACACATATTGTTGAGCACCCTGCTGCAAAGCACTCTGCTTGTGGCTTGGTAGATGACAGTTTACAATACGGTTGGGAATTGAACCTGGGACTGGAGAGTTCAATGTGGGTACCTATGAGCTAGGTTATCCCGACATGTGTGCTGAAGTTGAATGCGTGGAATGATGTTAGACTGCCTTTCTCCGAAGGAAAAATGAAGTATTCTGCAGCCATATTTGCACAATCGCCTGTTGTTGCACTCATGACCATTGCACCAGTGGTGTCTCACTTACCACAAGCGATTGGCATCTGTGAATGAAAGATGATATAACAAGGCATACATAAAAGATGGCCATCTGACCCGTTGAACTCACTTGTAAGTTACCAATATTTTAAAATCTGTGCATTTGTAAAGGGAAATGCTCAAAACAAAAAGTATTTGTTTTTATTTAATTTGATTGACATTTCTCTGCAGATCTCTTACAACGCTGATTGTTTTATTCATTGTTTACTTGTTTAACAAAGGATGACGATGGTAATGAAAAATTGATTCTCTTAATCTCAGACAAGTCTTACCAAACTGAAAGGCTCACAATTCTCCTGCAGACTCATATATCGCAAACCACATCAAACCGTACCAAGGTTTATTGAGCCTCACCGAGCCTCACCGAGCTGCTCAACGGTGAGCGTGGCTGAAGCAGTCGAAACGCCCACCACGTTTATGGCCTGGCACTCGAATGAACCCACGTCGAGGTCTCCAACCCTCACAATGCGCAGCGAACCCGAAGGCAGCACGGCGTGCCGCCGGTCTTTAGGTAGCGGACCCCCTTGGGTCCACAGGATGGGAAGGTGGGAGGTTGGGATGTCAGGCACGATAAGTTCCAAGACCTGCTTTCAACATTCAGTAATTTTGGGGTTCAGGTGCCAAAGCAAAAGTTTAATGTGATCCATGATTATGGTGTCACACACACCATATAACCACGAGAATGAGTGTATCACGCACACCATCTAACCACCAGATTTAACGTGTGTACACCATAACCACCAGAATTAATGTAGCGTTGTGGAAATGACTCTTCGTGGGTTAAGGATGTTTATTTATAGCATAGTTATTCCCTTAATGAGGGTCTCAGCATAAGTGTTAATTAAATGTGATATTAGATATGCGACATGCGTCGCTATTATATCTAGACAGACGACGTCCACCTATCCAAGTGTGTCTGTCTAAAACCGCCATCCCTTTGAACCTTTTATTTACTGTGTTACCCTGTGTAATCTGTCTTAAATGTCTCTTTTTGTAATCTGGTGGACCATGAGGTATGATAGTAAGGGCTCTGACAGCTCAAGACCAGAGGGGGAGGGGGCCGCCCGCTTGATAGCTGATAGATGGCGGTCATGATAATCAACCATCAAACAGGCCTTCGTGCCGATGGTAAGTGAGAAGGGAGAGGCGCAGCGAGTCATCAATGACGTACATGCTTGAGGCAGTAAAGGCTCATGGGGTGGGGGAGGGGGAGGGGGAACGAGCAGATGCATGTGGAGCCCACAGTGAGAGCCTGCACATGAGCTCTATCGGAGATTCTCCCTAAACAAAGCCATTTGCTGCACAGCCTCCAGCTATGCCCTCACACAGCAAGCCGCGCCACCTCTCCCAACTTTTCCCAGCTCCTCTCCGCGGATAGGAACTATCAATTGCCTGCATGTCACCACTTGGGACACACTGCGTCTGGCCTGACGCAGCCCGTGGTATTCAGTCTCGTGAGCCTCTAATTTCTATGTCCTGCGGTGTGATTGATTGGGCCCTAAGGACATTAATCAAGGTTCCCGGTGGTTCTTCGTTGGTTCATGGGCGTATATTCAGATAGTGGGTTAAGGGGTTGTTGCATTATCGATAACTGTTGATTGCTTCTCTATTTTCTTTTCCCATTGCCATAATTTATTATTAAAATAACCTGACTTGGTCTTGGGTTTATTCTGGCTGTGGTGGTGGCTTCACTTGGTGGTTATAAAGAACCATTAAGGGGATCATTGGTTGCGGTCTCCATGCCGCTTACAAGATCGTGCCACGTAACTCAGGTTGCTCGGCCTGAGATTAGATCCAGTCATGCAACGCTTATAGGCACAACACTGGGCTGCTTTGAGACTTCCAATCTGCATGCTTTGATGCGAAGAGCCAGATTTGAAACGGGCAACTGGAAAGGTCCGCCGGCTGTAACAGTATGTACACCACAACCACCAGAATTAATGTGTCGTGCACACCATAACCACAAACAGTGGTGTGTTCAGTTACCAAGTTTCTTGTAGAGCGCTCGCCAAGTGGCTCAAGCACTCAATTCAAACCCGTTGATAAGGAACGGCTGGCTTGCCAAGTGCGAGCTAGCTGCCTGGTAAGTGGACATACCCCAGTTCTTTGATCATTCAGTGTAATCACAATTCCTATCTGTTCATTCTCAATGATTTAGGCCCCATTTTTATGGAATACTTGTCTTGCAGGATCTCAGAACGATTAGCAAATGCAACTTGACTCAAACAACCTGAGGCTTGAGATAAACATTTTGAAGAGGAATTCACTGTTAAGCAGTAACTTCGTTTTCAGAAGAATCACAAAAAAATTCAAAAGACAAAAACTAAAAGCACCTGCTTTGGTCCAGGCTATGATGGGAGATGGAGCCCCTGAGGCTTCGCAGTGGAACTCCACCATCTGACCCTCCTGGGTGATCTGATCCTTTGGGCCCAGAGTGATGATGGGTGGTTCTGCAGGCAGTGAAAGGGCCCACAACCAGGCAGAGCAAAAAATATCTAAACGGGCTCAAAAGAAAAAAAAAGTTTTAAAATGAAATGAAAAATACACCACGGCCGTAGGTCTCACTGCAATCGAATCAAGATATTACTTTAGAGTTTAGACCATGACGGGGCTTCATTGACATCAGAACCAAGAAAAGATGAAAATAATTTTACTTTTGGAAGAGTTCCATAGAACAGTCTACATATTACGTACACAAACCAAACATTGGAGCACAAGGAGAAATATTTTATTATATTATCTTTCCCCAACTTTTTCATGTATTTATTTATTTCCCTCCTTCCCGATTAAACCTCGTCCTCCACCTTTTAAACGCGATTCACTTGTAATGAGCCAGATTAAGAGAACTAATCATTTTTGTTTGGAAAAACAAATATTTCATAAGCATAGTAATAGTCTTGTTGAAATGTTTATTTTCTTGGTGTTTCAAGAAGCTCCACCCCTGTACATTTTGGGCATTTTAATATGCGCCATCTCATCCGTCGATACGATTGCCGCACCATCTCTGAATTTAATCCAAATCAGCATGATCCGTATGTGGAGTTTGTGGATTAGTGATGGACAATCATAATGTCGAGTAGACCTGCATGATGTGTCAGCGCTCCGGTCTCAAGTTAGGTAGCGCATGTCTACCGAGTATCTCTTCCTTTCCACTTTATCTATCCGCTCCTCACTTTCTCTCTTCCCTTGCTTGAACCATTAAACGCCTTTCATCGGATGTACGCGTCTGCACGAAAGCTTGTTCTCATCCCTCCAGCAACCGACATCATAAGGGAGGAATCTATTTCCATATTCCCGCCACACAGAAACCTAACTTCGATTGTGAATGCATCAGTTTTGTTCTAACAATTTGAAAATTGGTGAAATGAACATAGGGCCGGGGGAGAGCCCCAGATGGTCCTTTCGGGGCGAGTCCCCGGATCCCACCAAAGTGGTGTGCTTTCATAGTTTCCATTATTTGTTTGATAAAACATGTTTTGTCCAACGTTCTGAAAGGTTTCCTCGATTGTACCCCCACCGTGCATACATAATAAATAGATAGCCTGATGGGGAGTCTGTTAAAATGTGCTAAGTCTGCAAACAATATGGCTGAAGAATAATGCTCGATGGTTCTGGCAATTTGGGAATTCTTTTATAATTTAACTATCTAAATATATATGCAATGTCGAGGCTCATGGAGGAACTAGAACGTAGAACAACAAAATAAACAGGATAAAGCGAGAGGTGGGATGCAACAACAGCAGGGTCGAGGGACAAAATAGAGTGAGACTTGGAGAAATAAGGGATGTAGGGAAAATGAGCGCTCAGGGAGGACACTGAGGGTAAACAAGATGGATGTCACCACAACTTCTCAGGAAGGAAAAACTGGAAACATGGAAAGAGGTGGGCTTGCCGGGGGGGGGGTTAGTGGGGGTACAAAAGATCATGGTTGTGAATGGGGATAATCTGAGATGGTGGTAAACAGCTGTCTTGTAGAACTGGAGGGAAGAATGAGATCGAAGAGGATGCGGAAGTTCGTTCCACAGGTGGGAGGGGGGGGGGGAGAGGAACCAATGAGTGGAGGTGAGCAGTGTTTCTGGATTTTGGGAATTTCACCAGAAGGGGGTTACTGGTAGACTGCGGGTACCCTGCAGAAACCTGGTGGGTGGGGGACAGCACGCAAAGAGCAAGAACAGAACAGAAACTAGTTGGTGGAAGACAGAGACCACCAACCCATCTGCAATGTGAAAGTGATAGGCCCAACAAAGCAGCTTCATTGCGGGAGATTGCAATGATCTTGAAGGCCTTGGTTTCCAGAGTGTCAAGTTGGGCAATGTGTGAGGCGCGGCACCAATCCAGGGGGGGACAGCAGTACTCCATCAAGCTGCGGATGAAAGCCTTGTAGGTAGATAGATAAAAGTTCAAGTGTGCCATGAAGGACTTTCTATGACGGAGGATGCCCAGTTGACGGCTGGCTTTGGAGACAAACTTTGAAATGTGGTTTGCCCAAGAAGATCATCGCTGATATGAAGCCCAAGATTTTGAATGACTGAACTTCCTCAAGAGGAGTGTCAAGAAAGGAAACAGGAGGTTCGGGGGACGGGGGGGGGGGGGTTGCCAGACGGTCCTTTCAGAATGAGATAGTGAGAGTGTGAGATTTGTCATGATTGAAACATTCCGTTGGTAGACGTTAAAGATACCATGGTGTCTTTCACAAAGAGTAGGCGAGTTATTGGCGACACCTTGACATAAATTACAAATTCCTGCAGTTAAACGTCAGGCCTACTCAACCAATTTTTGAAGCACTTGGGCCAAAAACCTTCCCCGGCCAAAGGTGAGAAAAGTTGTGGCCATTAAAGTATAAGTTGTAGTTAGTAGTAGTACTACTCATGCAGAAATACAAAATGCTGCACATTTACAAAGCCTTATCAGATACAACCTGGCATCCCACCAGCCCCACCTTGCACGATGATGGTGGCAGAAACATGTACCGAGTCGTAATTGTTGCTGGCATGGCATGTGTAGCGCCCAGCATCATGGCGCGATGCGTTCCGAATGTAGAGTCCACCGGAAGGAGTGATGGAGAAACGAATGTCAGCGGGAAGGCCGGAACCGTTTCCTCTGGTCCAGGCAATCCTGGGTTGGGGGAAGCCTGTGGCGCTGCATTCAAGCGTGACACTCTGCCCTGACAGAACCTCGGTGTCCTGTGGCTGAATGGTGAAGCTCGGCTTGGCTACACCGTGGAGGGATCGTCAGACAATGAGAAATAAAGTCATGGAATTATTAGTGTGGTTATAACCAGTTCTCAGTGCTCAACATTCAACACCATTAAAATATCATTTGGTGCTCTCGAAGAAACAATAATTGAGTGAATAAATAAATTAATTAATAAATAACATCTATTCATCATCTATTTCTCCTTGCACAAGTAAGGAATGCACAACAAGAAGCGAAGAGAAATTCTTCATCCTCTCATTGGTTTTAAAAGCAAAACCAATCATCGACCGAGTTACTGACTGGGAGAGCTGAAAGGTCTCAAGATGGCGTGCTGCGTCTTGACCTCTCCGGCGAGGTTCCTGGCCATGCACTGGTACAAGCCCTGATCCGACTCACGAGCATTCCGGATCATAAGTGTACCGTCTGGTAGAAGGTTCACGCGACTTTCCGACATGTCCAGCTCATTACTGCCGGGAAAGGACCAAACGTCACAGGATTCTGTCTGAAACACATCCCAGTCTTGGGTGCAAAACATTGCATTGCCATGACAACCCTCACTTGTTATGGAGCCATACTATCTCAGGCTTGGGGTTCCCCTCAGCACGGCATGTAAAGTACACCGTGTTACCAACAGACACGTCCACGTCCTTCGGCTGAGTGGTAATACGAGGCAGCTCTAGAGAGGATGGGTTTCAAAAAGGAATACAAAAAATACCTAACTTGAGATCGTTAGACTGAAACACCGAAAAAATTAATATAAAACTCTTTCTCCAACAATTCACCTTCGTATTACCACATACAAACATCACCTTAAAACTCACCCAGACTGGCCTTCATAACTGGTCGACTCACCCAGACTGGCCTCCATAACTGGTCGACTCACCCAGACTGGCCTCCATAACTGGTCGACTCACCCAGACTGGTCGATTTCCTCCTTTTATCTATCTTGCCAACTCCTTTTTCCTTTCCACTCCTCCCTCCTTTTCATCAGTTTTTATTTTAATTTCTATTTTATAATGTTTTTATTTTTATATTTCATTAAATTGTTATTATTTTTATTATCCCATACGGACGAAGCAAAAAGTGGAGTTAAGCAACCGGTTCCCTTCTGTCCGTCTGTCTGTCTGTCCACAAACATCAGTTTATGATCAAGTAACGACATATTTTAATTGAATGTTATATGTTGAATACGAATAAGAAAACAAACCTGCCGTTCGTTTTTCAGGACTGTCCTCTGAATTCGTCCCGGTCGAACATGCGCAAAAAGGAGTGAGATAATATTTTTACTCTGCCTGTCTGGCAATGAAACAAAATTCAAAATCATTTCAAACGGGAAACGTACTGTTTTTAAAGGACGTTATAACGGACACAAACAACAGGCACTAAGAACTAATGTAATGTCCGAGAAAGGGGTGGTTTAATAGCCACTGCGTCAACTGCGTTAACTTTCAGAACTAATTTTTTGTCCGACCTTTCAAATCTTTATTTTATCTCAATTTAATTACTTATACTTGTACACTGAAGAACCAAATCGCCTTCTTAGCACTTCCAAAAACCGCCAGTTTTGCTGTACTTTGACGAGTCAAATGAGGTGGTGTATAAGACTGCTTCAACGGCGATAAACTTCTGGATTTCTTTTTATTGGTTCACGAGTCAGTAAGTGACCACTATATTCGTTATGGGTGTGTGTCTGTCTGTCTGTCGTCCGAGCATAGCTCCGTGGTTTTGATCCGATCTTGATAAATTTGGGTGGAGGGTTATATCATGATCTAGTTGTGTTTTCCTGAGAATGGGCATGGTGCGCCATTATGGGCGGAGCCACGCCCAAAAAACATGTTTTTAGGGGGTAGCCGATTTCAATTTGCATCTTCTCCGAGGGGGGTTGTCGAATCTGGCAGGGGTTTCGGTATTTGGTTAGCCCAATGGCACCTGCATAGCCCCACGGAGCTCGATTTTTCATTTTCGTCCCAAGGTCAAGGTCACAAGTCACAGACTTTGAAAATGTCAAAAAAAATCAATAAATTGGGCATCGAGCTCTAGGGTTTTCAACTGTTTCGAATGAAAGTTGGTATGCAAGTAGTGCTCTTCGAGGACTACAACTTTCATCGTTTACGTTTTTTCCCGATTCCCGCCAGTTTGCCCGTGGCGTCCCCTCGAAGGTCAAAAAAAAAAAAAAGGCGAACCGTGTACATTGCTCGTGAACCATCGCGTCTCCAGACTTGTATGACTTTTAAAATCATTCTTTTATTTCACGTGAATTATATATTTAAAACACCGCATGGGGTGAGGTGTTCTAGTTTTATTACTTTTGCATGCATCACTTTTCAAAGTCGCTTTAGATTATTTATCTAATCTGTCACTTTTGTTTGTTTCCCTATTATTTTCACTTTCTCCCAGTCCCCTTGACTTTTATCCCCTGAACTCTGACCCTTCCTGTTAAATTCAGTCATTCTCATCCCCACGTGCTCCCCGAGTCCTGACCCCCACTCACCTCTGGCTCCCTCCCACTCATATGTTATCCAGCCACAGTGGTGTAATGGTTAGAGTTTCTGCTTCGAGTCTGACAAGTCGGTGGTTCGAACCCCAGCCGATTCACACCAAAGATTAAAAAAAAAAATGGTATGTGCTGCTTCCTTGTTCAGCACACAGAATTTAAAAAGGATAGAGCACGGACAAACAACCAAAAGTTGGAAACCATTGCGCAGGCTTCGAGGGCCGAATGGCCTCCTCCTATGTTTAAGTTCCTTGTAAATGAATTCATATTATAACCCTCACCCATATAATTTATGACGAATCCAAGCATCTGCATGTTTGAATCCAAGCTTCAAAATAATGTTTTGCTAAAAGAATGACAGAAGAGAACGACTGATAGAGGCGCAGTTGTAGACAAATATTTCAGGAAGTGCTCGTGATAGATGCTAAAGACTTCACAAATTACATGCGAACGTCATTCCCAAAAGGTTTGATTCCCTTTTATAGAAAGTGAAGCCTGTGTAGAGAAGTGTCATACACATCGAGAGGTTTAGTTCCATCTATAGCAAAGAGAGAAGCAACAATTAGGTTTTTGGAAGATTGTCTGTTCCTCTCCCATTGTTTCTCGGCCCGAAACCGAAGGATGTGACTGACAATGTTAAGCACAAATCATCGCAGTTACAACTATCATTCAGAAAAACTGAGTTGCATTTCCACACTTTCCTTTATTCCTGTCAATTATAACCACATCCTCAGTTTGGCAGTTATGAACGATAGTTTGGATGCCGCTTTGAGCTGGCCTGTGCATGATTTCCTTCGTGAAAGTTCGCAGCGGTTTGCGTGAGTAGACAGGTTAAACAATGGATTTGATCAACTGAAAGCCGAAAAGAGGATGTTAACCAGCATGGTAAGTGAGGTGAGGCTGACATTTCGAGAGTTTACAATTCATCAGAGCAAAAGGGCCATTTCCTCGAAGGGCCAACGCTTACATCGTCAGACATACCTCGCCTCCCACTCTCATCGGCTTTTAGTTGATGGAATAGATAGTTTCCTTTGACCAAGTCTTTCACATAATTTACTCGAGCTAAAAGGTACACCATGAACCTTGGAGACCAGCAAACCTAAATCAAAATAAAATCCCCCGGGGTCTAACCCACCTCCCGTCCCGTGTCATACCAGCCGTGGGTTCTCCACAATCAAACTCGTCAGCAGTTACTGTGATTATGGGTTTCCGGTAGAGCTCGGGTGGTTGCTCGCACGTTGCAGCGGCCTGTGGCCCACCATGTCTTGCAAGCATGATCAGCATGCCAGGCAACCAGCGCAATGAGCAATCGCACACCAGCATGTTCGAATCCAGGCGTCTGCACAGTTTGTTCATTCAAAGCAAAGAAATACAAATAATTTGTGGCACTCTTCCCTGTGCTTCGGAATCGCAAGCAGGTTCTCCTGACAGGCTATAGTTTACCTTAAGTTATTCGGAAATGCAACGAAATACAAAGAAACGTTGGTGCAAGGGGGCATTTGACCCATCATTCCTGTGCTATATCAACGCTACATCAATTTGGTTAAGCGATTAAAGCTATTTTCTTCCTTAGGACGTGTGGTTGTCGCACTCAGAGCAAAGCGGTTATATCAGCTACCACATTGATAAATCTTGCACAAGCAAGCTCTGCCTCATAAAACAGCTCATTAAGAGTACATGGCTTTCCTTTTGCAGCACGGTACTCAATAATCCAAACCCAACAGGTATCCTTCCTTCTTGATAAGAATTACAACTATTACTGATTCAGATGTCAGATCCATAAATGATGAGGACGACTATAATTTTTATATCCAGTAAAGTATTTTTAAAGTACTGATTACTTAAACCATCAAACATTAATGGACCAAAATGTAAGAGACAGTTATGTGATATGACAGATGTCCACCAAATGTTCTGAAAGTATGCAAACAATGGGGTTTCTGTAATCAAGCTTGTGTACAGCATGGCCATTTTAAGCAGACAAAGCGACAAGTTGACAAATTAACAGGCCCTTACAGCCGTTTGAGCGAGTCGAGTTTCTGCAGAGCACGTGGACGGATATGCTTGATATGGTTGTTGTGAAGGAACCTTGTAGGGCGGCGTGGTGAAGCCAGGGGTGGGATGAGGAAACAGGAAGTCTTTACTTTTTAATCAACTGTCATACGAGCATTCCCACACAGTAAAACAGAGCCCAATGTTAAATAGTTTCTGGGTTTAAACCCACAAGAGCAACCTGGCAGGAAGTACATATGTTGCTGGACGTAGAAATGATCCCTCCCTTTTTGTCGCCAAACTCACTAACTCACCATCCCCTCCCACCGCCCCTCCTTCCTTCAAACCCTCGAACTCACAGGCGTTCCAATCTGGGCAGGTTGCTGATCGCATCGGCCTCCAGTTCCTCAATGTGGTTAAAGTGGAGATATCTGTAGGAAATCCCTCATCACAAACAAGTCCACATGATAACTCCAAACAAAGACTTTAAACACGTATACACATACATCTCTTCATTGATAAGAGACTCATAATGTTCAGTAAAAGCAATCGTTACCACTTTTCGAATTTTGTTTTTTCAAAATCCAAATCATGGATCAAGCAAATGTGATATTAGCTTTCATAATTGGCTTTTCAGTAAACATTCGATAATGAGAACTCACAGCTGCTCGAGGGAACGCAGGCCGTAGAACGCTTGCCGATCGATCGTGTGAATATCATTTTTGTATAAATACCTGGAAAATACATTATCATTACAACAGGAAATGTTCTTTAGAAGAGTGTGTGTGTGTGTGTGTGTGTGTGTGTGTGTGTGTGTGTGTGTGTGTGTGTGTGTGTGTGTGTGTGTGTGTGTGTGTGTGTGTGTGTGTGTGTGTGTGTGTGTGTGTGATTGTTATCTCCATATGCGGGTTTCAGAAGGTGGTGGAACGGAGACCTCCCAGGTCTCGAAGTATCCACCTCCGTTTCGGTAAGGGCGGTAACGAATCATGGACCAAGGTGTGAAGTTTTATTCTCAAAGTTTTGTTCCGAGGGCTCTTTTGAGGATCGTCATCAATCCCCAGACAACTTTCAACTGTAGTTTATTTGTAGTAGTATTCCAAGAGATGGTGCTTAATATCTCCATAAGGTTCTTTTTTTTAATCATTCCCACAGCTCCAATTACATCACTGGTACAATTTTGGCGCTCTTCAGCTTCTAAGATTTTTTCGCTTCATGATGTCCTTTATTTTTTGTACCCAAGTACTCTATCCGGTCGCAATGCTTTGTTTTCTTTGTTCATGATCGATGGGATAATTAGGTCATACGTGAGCATCCCTTCCTTGTTTTTGATGATTGCTTTTGGTTCATGATTTTGTGAGTTTTCTGGAACTAGGATATCAAAATTTTTGTAGATGTGCCAGTGGTTTACTCTACCTACCCTGTTGTGCCTTTGGGTGTACAGCTGTTCTGACATGAGCTTTTTTACATCCCAATAGGTGACTTGTGGTGTTTGTTACCTTGCAGAATCTCCCCCTGTCCAATAGACTCAGACCCACCATTTTCTTAAACCCATTGGTGTAGGATCCCTGGTCTTGGGCATTTACAATGGCTCATTCTCCATCCTAATTGAGCTGATTTCTTCTTAGCCCTTCCAATGAGCCTTCTTTGTCTATGTCCAATCTGTCCAACTCTTCTTCTTCTTTTTTTCTTTTTTTAAACCTTTCTGCATTTTTGTCATTCTCCCAGTTGTCGGTGTATATTTGTTGATATTTCGCTTTATATTTTTATTTTGTCTTTTTTGCAATCATTGGGGCTGTATTCGTTGCTGTTTCAGTTTCATCTGCGACATCATCCATTTGCACCTGTCTTTGGAAAAAAAAATTATAGGTGGGTTGGAGATACTTTCTCTGGCTTGTTGCCTACAAATTGGATTCTGCAGTCTGACAGTTGTCATTCTATGCATTTGGTTGAGCTCGATCAGGCCGCTACCTCCTTGTCTCGACAAGTACCTGCTCAGGATGCACTTGTTGTTGAACATTTTGTGGATGGTGAGGAGATTCCTTGTTTTGATATCTAGTTTGTTGATTTCTGTTTGTGGCCAGTTTACTATTCCACAGCTGGACTGGAATACTGGTATTGCTAGTTGGTTAATGGCCTTAATTTTGTTACTTTGGGAGAGGTTCGTTTTCAGGATCAGCCTCGTTCTATGCAAGATCAGCCTTCTTATTTCGGCTGCTCCCGTTAGGGGTCACCACAGCAGATCATCCGTATGAATCGCGTAGTGATTTGGCTTAGTTTTTACGCCGGATGCCCTTCCTGATGCAACCCTGGTCGCCTCTTACGACACAGGGATATGGTACACCTATACTAACCAGGGCATACACCGATACTCATTTCGCCGACCTCGGAAGGATGACAGGCTGAGTCAACCCCCTGGTGTGTATTAATTCAAGCGGCCAACGGGGCTTGAACTCAGGACCTTTTTGGATCCAAAGCCGCTACCCTAACCACTACGCCAACAACAGGCTTCTCGTTCTATGCAAGTATCATTTGGTAATTGTTTTGTGACATTTTTGGTGGCTCCCCTAGACACCGAGGTATTTATACGATGTTTTGTTGTCTAGTTCCTATATTGTTGTATTTAGGTCAATTTTTATCTCGTCCATTTTTGTTAGTTTACCTTGTACGAATGTACACTTGGCACGCTTATCGAGACCAAATTCCATTTGAATGTCATCGGAGTACCGCTTCACTAATTTCAGTTCTGCCAATTTTTTGTCATTTGCTGCAAAAAAATTTAAATCATCCTTGTGCAGTAGATGTGTCCCCTTTGTGGTTTCTTTGGACGTTCTTTTATTGGACATTAGGGTGTATCTGTGTCCTTGCTCATAAATGAGGTTGCTAAGTGGGTCCAGGGCCAGGTAAAACAAGAGGGGCGAAAGGCCGTTACTGTGGAAGATCCTGCGTCACATCTTCACTCCGAGTATTTCAATCTTTCTTTCCGAGGATAGTAATATCAATGTGGTATTTCAAAGCTCCATTGCTTCATCAATTACTATGATTTTGTACAATTGCATGCATTTTATCATCCATGAATGTGGAACACGATCAAAAGTATTTTTGTCATCTATCCATGCTGTTGACAATGGTGTGTGTGGTGTGTGTGTTGTGTGTGTGTGTGTGTGTTGTGTGTGTGGTGTGTGTGTTGTGGTGTGTGGTGTGTGTGTGTGGTGTGTGTGTGTGTTTGTGTGTTTTCATCAGCAGTGATGAAAAAAGTTTGAGTAACCTTTCAATTGAAAATCTCACAGCTGTCGCCGGCACTTCGGACAAATTCCAAATTCCTGCTCAAACTTACATGGGACATCAGCAGCACAGCTGCATCCTTAGCAAATAATACTACCCATAACAATTTGCCGCATATGAATGAGGAAGAAGAAGAAGGAGGAAGAAGAAGAAAAAGAAGAAGAAGAAGAAGAAGAGAAAGATCCCCCACGTCGTCTTTCGCGAAGAGTAGGTAAGCTATCACGAGCACCCTGAACAAATTACAAATTCCTGCTTTAACCTATGATCCCAGTGATGATCCAAACAAACAGCCACATGGACAGAATGAAGAATGAGAGATGAATATCGTGCGACTCCCAGTTAAGACAAATGGTCTATGGAAGTGCACCTATTCATCCAAGTCCAATGTGTGGATTTTTGTTATAAAACAAAATGTCCGACAATTTTGTGACCATTTATAAATTTCCTTACATCGTATTTGCATTGGACTTTTAACATTATGTAAGAGTTTTGAATTTGGAAAAAAAAAAGAAAAAAAAAAAAGATGTTCTTCCTTGTGGATATTCTTGTTCAATGTTTTGTTTTATTTCTGTGCAGGATTTCATTTTCACTACAACCGTTTTTTTTATTATTGGTTTTCTTTTTTTTTTCTTTCATCATTCTGACCATCCTGACTAATTCACGGACCCTGTTTGTTTGTGTTTGTTTGTCGCGCTACTCCTCCTACAGTTCTGGGCCAATTCCATCCAGACTTGCTACACAGGATTAGCATGACCCCAATTAATGTATACAGGTGTTTTTATCTTTGCCAGTGGTCTTAGGGGATAAGGAGGGTGTTGGGGGGAGGGGGTTGGGAGGGGGGGTTGGGGGGGATGCAAATTCTCTATGTAAATGTGTATCGTATCATGCCACCTCCAGATGGAGGAGGTATTACAAGTCTCCACCATTTACAGTATAGTGTTCCTGTCCCCACGTTTTCCAGTGCAGTGAGTTGTTTTGAATTATCAGCAGTAGGTATGTTTTTGCTTAATGCACATAACTTCATGGGGTTTTTTTTGCCGATACAGAGCTGTCAGTTGCCTTTACATCAACCAAATAAAGATATGCATCAAAAGAACGCGTTGCATGCTTTGGAACTTACATTCACTCCGTTAGGAGGGGGCGGGTACTCTGCTAGTCAAGTATAATTCTTCACCATTCTGAGCAAAAGTCTATCATGTGTTAATCAGCAAGCTCTCGATCTGGGCATGAAAGGTACTCACAGGAATCGCAACCTGGTCAAATCCTGGAAGGTTCTCCACGGCACACGTTTTATCTCATTGTTATTGAGGAGCCTGAAAAAAAGAAGGGGGTGGAAGTGTGAATGTAGCAATTAAACTGAAGTTTATGTTCCTGCAGATTCTTCAAAGTCAAAAGTAAAGAGTTGCCGCAGGACGAAGCAAAAGTAAGTGCTGAGACATTGACAAGACCCTCACGTGGATTTGAATCTGAACTAGAAAATAGAATTTGACTGCGTTAATGGATATGCCCCCCCCCCCCCCCCCCCCGGCTGCGTTAGAAGTCAACGTGCTGTTACATTGGATCTCAAAGGTCACATGAGGGAGACAAAAGAGATAAGTAGAAGAGAGGAAACATCCACATGCTTTCAACTCGAGTTATAGTCCGAAAAGCTATTCTCAAAAGGCACATGACCTTTGACCTTTTGAACGCCAAAATCTAATCAGTTCATACTTTTGCCAAGCCTGGTTGGAATCCGTTCAGCGGTTCACAAGTTATCGTGGTAAGGAAAATCTGATAACGGCTGCATGGACAGGGATGCACAGCTGGACGATCAACGCAAAAACAAAATGCTTCCAGTGCCTTCATTGGTCGAGGCATAAAACGTGATTCTGTCACTGTGTCCCATTGAAGAACGAGTCTTCCCTTGCATTCAGATGTTATACCTGATAACCAGTGTTCTCAAAAATCTCACCTCTTCAGTAGAACTTTGAAAACTACTGTACATAACACACATATATATATATATATATATATATATATATATATATATATATATATATATATATATATATATATATATATACAGTATATGGCTCCTTCCTACTTCCCTCGCCAACTCACTGAACTTTTTATATCAATAAAAGTATAAAGAAACACAAAAATCAGCATCGCATCAATCCAAAGAGTTACATTCTCCCTCTTAAGGCCTCCAGGGTGACTTCCAAGTTGACTTTGATAAACGAAAGGCTTCTGGCATTTTGTTCGTATCAAAAAACCAAACAGGCGACGTCGGGCCAAGTGAAAACAGAGCCATGGGTTTAGCACAAGCACAACTGGAGGAAATACCAATGTGTGTACATCATTAGCATGTACAGGATTCGTAAACAAACTGCAAAAGTCCTCAAACGAGAAAATACATTCCCATCCTAAATGGTATTGGGGTGGCTGTTGACTTGTTTTGAAATCCTTAAAATAATAAAAAATGAAAAAAAAAAACTTTGTTCAGTACATTCTTATTCCCAAAATGACAAACTTCAACCCTTCTGACTGTACTGTGGTGATGTTTTGGAATGAGGGTGGGAATTATTACTGCCTGTAAATGTAGTGCCACGAGCCGCACCCAAGGAGAGCAAACACATGGCACGGTTATTTAACGGGATAAACGAACGGCTTTAAGGATTCAAGAGTACACTTTATACTTGACGAGTCAAGCGAATACGGATAGTCATCAAATGACAATGGACTCACATCCAAGGGGTTGTGGATTAAAGTCTGACTGAAGGCAGCGGCAATAAGTGTTTGGATTTCTAAGCTTCTGGGATCCAAGTTAATCTAAGGAGAATTAACATCATGTTCTTGTATTGTCAGTCAAAAACCTGGTTGCCTCATTGCTTACCTTCAAGGAGGGGTAATCTATCTGCTCTGCCTGACAGGCCTACATGAGATACCAGTACGGGCATTTGGTGTCGACTTTAATGCCTTCTGAGCAACTTGGGGTTCTCACGAAAATAGTCCATTAGGTTGGAGGAAGAAACGTCGCCCGAGACGAGGTCTGCTTCCATTTGTCTATCGTGACGAGACTGTCAGGGCTGGACGGACAACGCAAAAATGCATATGGTTGGATGCACCTTTCTTCTTAACTATGGTCTATGGATATTCCCAATCATGGTGTGTGTGTGTGTGTGTGTGGTGTGTGTGTGTGTGTGTGTGTGTGTGTGTGTGTGTGTGTGTGTGTGTGTGTGTGTGTGTGTGTGTGTCTTTTTAAAGTTCATGAAATAATTTAAATGGATCAAGTTAAACTTCTCTCATCACTGGGGACAGGAACTTTGACTTGATCACACACCTCATGTTTTTTCCCCCACACACAACTGTTCCTAACAATTCTATCACACACACACAAAAACAAACACAAACACAAACACACACAAAAACAAACACAACACACACACACACACACACAATAAATAAATAAAAATAAAAAACACACATATGCCCCACACAAACACACACACCAAAACAAAAAACACACACATACAAACACACACACACTTATACAACACTCACAAACACAAAAAAAACACACAATCAGGTTTATTTAGATTTCAGTAAACCATCACAAACATTGACGTTAAAGCTGTAGCCAAAAAATTGACCTGAGAGTGCACCACAGCAATGATGGGCCAAATGGCCTCATTTCCTTGTTCAAAGTGAGTTTCCACTTCATCTCAAGTTGTCAGTTTTTTTTTTCCATTATTTTTACACACACATCACACACACACACACACACACACCACATCCCAAAAGCACGAGCAGCGAAATGTGTGCACACATGCACACTGTCTACATCGATCACACCGAGGTGCATCACGCGTCTGTACATCTGCCATGACATTTCTTCACAAACTAAAGACATAACATTGTCCCAAAGCGAACCGATGAAACATCTGCCTTGTGTAACCAGATAAGATATCCCGTCGGTGTGCAGCCAAATGGTATTCAAAGATGAAATTAAAATGGGACTGCTATTCATTACGCATTGACCATCAACATAACCATGCGGCCTCTCTGAAGCTCCACACGCCATCAGCTCCTCTGAAGTGCAAAAGCTAAACATGACGGTCCAGGCAATCATTTGACTCAAACCAGGCACATCCCAAGGTTCATCCTGAAGAGCAATGTTTTGCCTCTACCAAGAAGTTAAAGCAAAACTATGACTTTTGTCAACCAGGACTGAACATATCCAATACCGATAACTTTCTCTACATTGTGGCACATGTTGTTTAACTGCTCGGTTTATATTCCTTGAAATGTCTTCCATTTATGGGAAGCACAATAAATATGGCGTGGAAAAGTCTCATCATGAACTGCAGTGGGCACGGCCATTGTTGGCTCCGATTCAGTCGAAGATTTTTATCGATCGGCCTTCACTTGGATGAGAGTCTTAGAAGAACAACAACCATGTCAATCAAGTTGTTGCGTTCCTGTTGTGGTGCACAAAACTGTATGGATCTATACTAATAAATGCGTATGTGTCAGTGTGTGTGTGTCTCCTCCATAACTACAAAACCATAAACAACCTAAAGGCGCCTTGAAACGCATGGATACCAAATAGAAAAACTCCAACCCCCCCCCCCAAGGTAGTGCAAGAGTGAAAATTGGGGTTTGGGTTAATTAAAACACCACTTTTGAAGATAATTAACAGCCTTATTTAATTATATCCTTTATCAAGCACATCCTTGGCCACCTTGCTCTCTGGGGTCTTAAGGCGTTTACTAGGTAACCTTGCTGGAGTC
>CM068966.1:80011309-80030441 GCA_035128595.1 Eptatretus atami
CCAGAGGGACTGCCTATCCATAGCGTCTGCCAGATCTGTGTCTGTATTTTTGGAGGTTTTACGAGGTGCTCCACAAGGAATCAAACCAAATCTGGTGAAAAACGGATGTTTTAAAATTAAGTGATAACATTTGCGCTGACCGCGAACGATGTACCATGTGACGCATGCGTGGACGAGCAGGCAATGTGGCAGATTGTCTGCAATGTTTATTTCACGGGCGATTAAACTTGGCGATGTCTCCAAGGTTGTTCTACATTAAACAGCAACTCTTTGGGGGATAAAGTCATTATTTGAACAAATTCATTTATTTTCTTTAACTGCTGTGGCCGTGGTGAAGACTGGCTTTAAAGTTAAAGGGATCCTATACGGGATTCAGCCACAGCCTTTCCAGCCATTCCTCACCAACCATTTAATTGGAGTGCTTAATCCACTTGCCGAGCGCCCTACAGTCGATAGCGGCAACACACTACGACATTCTGAGTGAATCGCTCACCCACTGCAGACGCTTTTGCCATGCCACGTCATTCTGAGCGAGTGGTTCATTCTCCGTCATTTTGAGCGAGTTGTTGTGAAATAACACCCGATTTCCGAGCCGTTTGGTGTATTAACGTGTTTTCTAAATTCGTGAACCAAATTTATTTTTCCACCAGTCACTCACAGCTGTTTATAAAGGTTCGTGTTTGTGAACATATCCCTGAAATGTCTTTCTAAATGCAACGTTTTTCGGTGAAAGCTACTAAAGGTTTCTGGGTTGTATACAGTACGTATTGTAGTTAGTAATCACACTGACTCCAACCTGTCGATTCCTGAAAAATTGCCGATATCGGCAAAGCACTAGTGTGCGCGTGCGTGCGTGTGTGTTTTTTCATAAAGCACAACATATTCTCTCTGCCAACTCACCTACCCCCATATCTCTATCTCTATCTCTCTCTACCCCATCCTTGCTCTACCCCCTCCCAATACAGTGCAGCATCATACATACATACATACATACATACATACACATATATACATGCCTGATGTTGGTTTAATGGTTAGGGTGGTAGGCTTGGGATCCTAGGGTCCTGAGTTCAAATCCCGCTCAGCTGTTGAATTAATACCTGGTGGGGTTAGCTCGACCTGCCATCCTTCCGAGGTCGGCAAAATGAGTGCCAGAATGCTGGTATACTGTGTGGGAGTGGCGACCCATCCAGGATTGTGCCCAATAGCCAAGGAGACTGCTTAGGCAGCACCAACGCTCTGCACAGAATATGGTCCCAATGGATGTATGTGTATATATATATACTGTAAATATACTGTATATATACTGTATATATATATATATATATCTGTCTCTCCATATCCAGATGGTGGTTATGTCCGGGAAGTGTTTGTCTCTGGCAGCTTGCCTCCAGACGCGTCCGTGCGGTGTTTGTCTCCGTGCATGTCCGGGTGATGTTTACATCCAGGCGGTATTTTTAGTATGACCGGTAGAAAATGGATTTCAGACATTATTTTGTTTCCATCTTCACTGTTATTTTATTCAGAATCATTTTCATGAGACGGTAATGATCATAATTAACGCTCCACTGCACGTCTGCCTTCCCTTCCTCTCACCTCTCGTTGTCTTCCCTTCCCACACCCCACCTCACTCTCCCTCCTCGCTCCCCACCCCTCTCTCCCTCATGACTCCTCACTCCCCCTCTCTCCTCCACCCCTCCTCACTCCCCACCCCTCCTCGCTCCCCCACGCCACCTCGCTCCCCACCCATCCTCTCTCCCCCTCCATCCTCTTTCCCCCACCCTCCTCTCCTGTCCTCTCTTCCGCCTCCTCCATCTCAATCTCCCTCCCCTTATCCCCTACCCCGTCTTTTTCTCCCACCCACCTGTCGTATTCCCGTCGGCGAAGCGACAGGTGGTATTTGCTCGTTTGTAATCATATAGGAAAACAATTGTCTGTTGTTGATTTTTCAAGAAAATTATTGAAAATGTTCAAAAACTGTTTCTATTTATTATCCATTTATCTGAATCTTTCAGTTGTAATATTGAACAGAATTGTATAAGCACAGTGCAAAGCAAAATCTTTTAAAACAATTATCTGTATTAATGTCAACCCTCCTCCTCACACACCTCTTCGCACTTCCTCATCCATTCTCACAAGATATCTCAAAATAGACAAAAAAATAAAAAACGACTCAGGCAGCAATAAAACTCACTCACCATTCTCTGCAGAAAAAACAAGCCAAACTGGGAAATAAAATCCACAAATAAAACTCTGCCATTTCTCAAACACGTCCCTTGGCACCGACATAAATCTGGGTGGGAGCCTTTGTGACTTACAGCGTAGTGAGCTGACGTAGACCTCGAAAGGAACTAGGAGTGATGTTTCGGATCCTGTTAAATCTCAGGTCTCTATGGATCAGGGGAGTAAGGCAGGAGAAATCACAGGAAAGGCATCATAATTCACCCGACAGAGTGTTCAGCAGTGAACATTTTGCTCAATGACATCAAAGGCTCAGAAGGTATCGTGTGTGAGTGTGAGTGTGAGGTGTTAAACTTATCACATTCACAGCAGATCGATGGGCATCCGTGTTTCATGCGACATTTGCGATTTTGTATTCGTATCAACATTTTCAGCACGGGATAGTTTGTTAATGATTTGTTTCGATTCCACAAAGGTACCTTCAAATAAGGAAGCTGATGAAGTGTTGTACAGGCAAGATGGAAGAGACACTCTTGTCCAAGTAAAGGCCGTACAGGCTAGCAAGTCCATCAACATGCAGAAGACCGTTGAGACAAAAAAAAGTTTCAACGTCATTTGGGAGATCCAACAACCCGAAGGTTAATATATTAACGCCATTGTGTGTTTGGCCAATATTGTGAATTTGCATGGCAGATAATTATCGGACATGAAGGTTTAGCGAGCGTCGAGTTGATGAGGGTTTCTCAGATTTGAATGTATAAGCAAAAGACTGCAAGAACCAGGCCATCAAGTTTTGGAGATTTGTTTGAGAAGCTTCAGGAAACATGTGCTGTCCTTCTAGCCTCAAACTACACTCAATAGCTGATCTTAAAAGTGGAGGGACGATAAGTGCCAGTGGGAGAAAAACACGTTTTGAACCGAGCTCAAATGGAGCACTTCTTCTTGGTGCTGAGGTGGCTCAACAAAGTGACTTTCATACCTTTGTTGACAAGCACTCAGTTGGTTAAACAAGAAAGAAGAAATACTTTACCTTGCATCATCCTAGTTTGCACCACTAAAACGCAGACTTCTTTTGTGGCTACCTGGTTCATATAATGCCTGGTGTTGGCTTAATGGTTAGGGTGGTGGGCTTGGGATCCAAGGATCCTGAGTTCAAATCCCACTTCGCTGTTGAATTAATACCAGGTGGGGTTGACTCTGCCCGTCATCCTTCCGAGGTCGGCAAAATGAGTGCTAGCTTGCTGGTATCTTGTGTCGGAGTGGTGAACCATCCAGGATTGTCCCAAATAGCCCAGGAGACTGCTGAGGCAGCACCAACGCTCTGGAAAGAGTACGGTCCCAATGGATGGATGATTCATAGAATCAAATTGTGAGTTTGAGACTGGGTGGTGCGTAAGGGTAATTAGAGTAAGATTTGAGATGTGAGGAGACTCTAGGGTTGGATGACCAGTAAAAAACAGTGACATTCTCCATAACCTTACTCTACAAGTTATATCCCCTCTTAAAAAAATAATAATAATAAAATAAACCAGACTCGGTGTCGTAATAGAGCATCCCGGAGGTCGGCGGATCAAACCCAAACCCGTC
Organism: Eptatretus atami; assembly: GCA_035128595.1. Lineage (NCBI taxonomy): Eukaryota > Metazoa > Chordata > Myxini > Myxiniformes > Myxinidae > Eptatretus > Eptatretus atami. The sequence goes on from CM068966.1 coordinate 80,015,078, forward strand.
CGAGTCATAACTATGACATAAAAAATGGCACATGCTGCTTCTTTACTCGGCACTGAGCAATTAAAAAAGAAGAAAGCATGGACAAAACAACCATAAGTTGGCATGTGTCAGCTTGATAGACCTCATGGCCTCCTCCTGTGTTGAAGTTCCTTCCAGGAGAACTCACCTTATTTATTTATTCATTTATGTATCACTGGCTTATCAATCCCATACAAGCTTACCTGGTTTTCATGTCTGGCATAGACAACTATGGACCATTTACCCTTACTTTGCAGACAAACCATGCTTTCCTTGGCTTGCTCAAGTTGAGTGCCTTGTCAAAGCAAGCATAAACATCTGTGCAGTGTTAAGAGGGTTCTAGGAATTCACGATTAATCACTCAAAAATAACCAACAGCTTCAATAACACGAAAGACAAAGCCACCAAAACGTGCCGAACATAGAATCCATGTTTAAAGCCAGGCTACAGATACAAGGAAAACTTGAACGGTTGAATTGCAAGCAGGAGTGTCGCTAAGTGCTTAAACTCTCAGATGTCCTGGAATGACAACTACAATGACATTAAAAAAATATATTGATTGGGTGAATCTGTTTACCATTCCCATCTGAACCCCTGGCTCATAATGCTGGAAACGCAGGTTCTAACCCCATATATCCCGTACGCATTTGTCCATCATCTCCCAAGTACACCGATGTCTCCTCGTGTCGTTATCCTCCTTATCCTCCATCATTTGATGGATGTCGAAGCTCCTCCATGAGCCTTAGATGACTGTAAAAACATCAACGTTCCAAAGTGGTTATGCCATCCAAACTTACAGCTTCAAAGATTGCAGAACAATCGAGAAAACGTTTTGTAGAAAATAATTTGCAACACCAAACAGATGCCACATTGCCTTATGAGCCAACTTCCATGACAATCGGATAAACAAGCAGAAAACGAACATCCTTAAATAGTGATAAAGTTAACGTAATGAGAAAAACCATACTTACTTAATAATACATTTCAAGATTTATTAAAAAACAAGTTGTATTTTTTTTCTTTCTCCTCGCACACAAAATGGCAAAGAATTCCTGTGCAGAGCGATGGTTCAAGCAACTCGTTTCAAAATCGGATCGATTTGGTACGATAAAGACCATGTGAATTGGTGAACAAAGATGGAAGGAAAAATCATATTATTTGGCATCTGAATCATGCAATCACGGTGTGTAACATTGATAGAGCACAGTTGAAAATGCCAGAGCTCTATGTCCACATCATCTACTACTACGCCATTAAATCCCACCTTCTTGTGGGGTCTGTACAAGTTCACTCTCCACACCCATCAACCCCAAGCATCCTCTTTAAGTCCCCACACCTCCCTTGTTTCCCTAACCTCAATTTTGGTCTGCCCTAGCTCCTCCTCCCAACTGATTCCATAACAAAGGCCTACTTGAGTACATTCCCCACTTTCCTCTTGATCTCCAACCAATGCAGATGTGTCTCCCATGCCTTCTCAATAATGTCCCTTTGCTTCTGATATCCTCATTCCTCCTCCTTTCCCTCAGAGAGATCCCCATCTATCCCTATCACCATCCACATATGCATCTCCTGCACCAATCAATTCTCTTCCTTTTCTCATGGCCATACATGAGAACTGGTCTTACCATTTTGCAAATCTTCACCTTTAGCCAAAATGGAATCTTTCAATCACAGACCACCCCAGAAACGCTTTCCTTTGTAGATCTACTCACTCACCCTCACATATATCTATCTATCCATGTAACACCGAGTGAGTTTAATTTTGACCCCGTCCGCATGAAGCGAAAAGAAGGGGTTAAACAATTGGTTCACTTTGTCTGTCTGTCTGTCTGTCTGCTGTCTGCTGTCGGTCTGGCAAACTGTATGAAATCTAATCCCAATCACACATTCACAGAGAGGAGTAAAGCAATATTTTGTCTGTCTGCCCATTTGAAAATAATTCCAAACAGGAAACACTTCTTTTTTTTTAGGGATGTCACAAAGGACACAAACAACAGGCATGAATGACTAATGTAAAGTGTTAAACAAGGCAACCGGTGTAAAAGACACTGCATCAATGGCAGTACACTTCTCAAAAGGTTTTTTTTTTTAATGGTATTTATAAAACTTTATTTTATTTAAATTGAATTATATACTAGAACAATGTCAGACCACACAATAAAATAAAAATAAAATAAAAAAATAACTGGAAGGGCACTTGGTAGAGCGCATACCTCCACCAGGCTGCTTAGTTTATGTTTTGTATCCCACCAATAGGCCGGATCTGGATTTGGACCTCAACTAAAATTTAACCAGCTTACTTTTGTCACCTAACCAACTCACCACCAAGTTCGTCCGAATCCGTCCATAACTTTTTGACATATCGTGCTGTATGCCTTTTTAGCCCGTTACTCAATGGTGAAGATAACTGAAAAAAATTCTTGGATCCTGATGCGGATTCAGATCTTCACAAAATTGAATCAATTCTTCTTTGTTACATAACCAACCTGCCCACCAAGTTTCATCCAAACCCATCCACAACTTTTTGAGATATCTGCAAAATGTCATTTTGGGCCCGACTCCCAATGCCCCCCCCCCCCCCAATCCACTTTCTCAACAATCCTCTTGAAGAAGTCCTTTCATTCAAGTTCTGGATCTCACTATCTGCCATGATCTTTCCTGGGAAAGCCACATTTCCAAGCTGCCTCCAAAGCCAGTCACCGACTGGGAATCCTCCGTCGTGCAAAGTCCTTCCTCGGCCACCTGACCTCCTGACCACATACAAAGCTTTCGTCCGCAGCCTGATGGAGCACTGCTTCCCCTCTGGGCTGGTGCTCCCGCCTTTCACCTTTCTCGGCTTCACGCTGTGGAAACCAAGGCATTTAGGATCATTGGTATCTCCCGGATGAGGCTGAGTTTGGGCTCTCACTCCTACCACAGGCAGGTTGGTTGTCTTTCTGTCTTCTACCATCTCCTCTCCGGCCTCTCCCCCCCACCCTGTTCTGTCTGAGATCCGCCTCCCCCCCCCCATATTTCCACAGGGTGCTCAAGGTCCACCAGCAACCCTCTTCTGGTAAAACTAAAAAAATCAAGAATCACTGCTCACCTTCACTCTTCCATTCCTCTTCTTTCCCACCATTGGAACAAAACAGCTGTTCACCACCATCTCTTATCTTCCCCCATCCAAAAACCACGATCTTTTCTACCCCAACGAATCACACCAAACCACCTCCTTCAAATTCCCTGCTTTCTTCCTGAAAGTCCCTGTAGTGTCCATCTTGTATACCCGTGTACCCCACCCATCCCTCTCCCTTCCACAGATCCTCATGTCTGTTCCTCACTGTTTTTTCCTTCCCTCTCACGCCCTTGTTTCCTGCTCCCCTTGTTGTACTTCTGTGTGTTAGCTTCATATGAGCCTCAACAGTGTTGTACAAAAATAAAATAAAAAATACAGGATAATCATTGGAATCCAGTTTAGATGACGAAACCTGAAACTGCCAGAGACTGCACAGCACTGATAAAGTGTGAATTCAAATCTAAACGTGGCTGTCATAGTTGTAAATGCGCAAAACTTGATCTCACTTGTCCAGATATGTGCAGCTGCACTTGTGAAAAATAAAAATAAAAATATAAAACAAAAAAGCCACACAGTCATAGTTATATGACATTCATGTTTCTATCTTATGAGGTCAATAAAACATGATGGCTATGTAATGCTTTTTGGACTCGTTTCCATAATCCATTGTGGCCATCTAGTTCAACATGCAGCTTTCTTTATTACTTATACTTAAATAAATTAATACACAGATATAAACTGCATGGAGATCCTTGCTCCTGAAAAAAACAATTAAACCACATTTAGATGTCCTCTCTATCTGCCCACAATATACAATAACACGGATACAAGAAAAAGTATTTAAACAGCGGCCAGATTGAGCCATATTTTGTGACATATGGTCACCATATTTTTTCTTGAAATTTTTTTTTCAAACAAATAACGATTTCAATGGATTCCTTGTCTCTGAAAAAATAATAAACAAGACATTTTATTCATGTTTCTATCTGATCTAGTACCAAAAATATGACGATTTACAGATTTTGATGAGTCCGTGGTGGCCATCTTGGATTTTACACCCTCAAAGGGACTGATTTATTGGAGCGTGGGATTTTTTCATCGATGTACACATAGCTACTCAAAATAAAATTTGGTGCTTTTGTCACTCTTGTAACGATTTTTTTCACGAAGCCACCCAAACTTTAAGGTGTTCTATGAACTCTTTAGTCCCACCAGCTTTAACTCCCGACCTACACCAATCCAAATATCCACATATTCTTTCCTCTGTTGTTTGCTCACCATTACCTCTGTCTTCCCCACATCTGTATTTAGTTCCCCACTTTCCAAAGCAACCATTGCATCCTGAAGTCCCTCCTTGTAATTTGAAGTCACCACCAAATCATCTGCAAACAACATTTCCCAGTCATCTTCTTCTTCCTCCCTCACAAAACACAATCATCTCCATCACAAACACACAAACAGCCTTTATAACTGCCTTCACAATGGTACCAGCTCTCCTGATGTTATGGTATCAACCGTGAGGCCAAGTGGCCAAAATCATGCAAATCTTCAACGTCAGTTTTAAATGGTAAAATTATCGGGCTTTTTTTTGTACACAAAGTCAAGGCTCATGGAGGAAGTAGAACATACGGGTCAGGACACAACAGAACAAAAGAAACAGTAGAGAGGAGGGAAACATCAACAGCAGGGGTAAGGGACAAAATAAAGGGAGACTTGGAGAAATAAGGGATGTGGGGAAGAATGAGGGGTAGGGGAGGACACGTGGAGATGAACATGATGGATACAGCCACAAACTCTCAATCACAGAAGTGGAAGGAAAAACAAGATACCAGGGAATAGGTGGGCTTGAGGGGGGATAATGGAGGGAGAAAAACAAAATCATGGTTTAGAATTGGTGATGATCTGAGATGGTGGTGAGCAATAATTGACTTGAAGACCTGGACGTAAGGATGATTGAGCAGAATGTGATCTTCTCGTAATGTCCATTGTCTCCCAAGTACACCGGAGCTAAAAATATTGATCATCTCATACTGTAGCTCCCACGATCACTCATATGTTAAACATGTGTGTGTGTGTGTGTGTGTGTGTGTGTGTGTGTGTGTGTGTGTTCTTCCCCTTCTTTGCAATCACTGTCAGGATTTATTGCTTCCATTCCTTGTATATCGTGCAAGAGTCTTGAAAAGTTCACAGTAAGTATTAAAGTGTTTCCATTCACCCATCTTGTGTTTCTCCACCGAGGGAGGATTACAATTGCCATTTTTCCAATGTGACGTTTCTGTAATCGGTGCCATCTGGCGGTGCCAATCTAATCTCCGTACATGGTCAGGATTTTGAAAGTTGGCCAGCATACGACTCAACTGTCCACTTTCGTTTTTTAAAAAGGTCAGCGGGATCTTCATTACCCATAAGACAATGGTGGCAAATGAGACAGCAGGCTTAATGATCTCTTCGATGCAAGATGCTCTGCCTGTGGAATAACAATTTCTTAGTCTAGTCCTCATCTATCAAGAAGCAAATCCAAAGTACACAACTCGATGGATGCGAGTGTACAGGCTTTACTGTATTTATCCATCCCTGCCCCTCAAATGTACCTTTTAGTTGTTCTACTTTTAAAACGTCACATTTCAGAATTTTAGCACATTCCAAATGTCAAACATGCTTTTCATTTTATACGCAAATTATTTCAAAACTGGATAATGTCAACATGTTCTTCTTCTTCTTCTTCTTCCTTAACAGCCACCATTATCTCACCTTTCTTGTGAGGTTGGCCGATGGGAAGCTTGGTCCGAGGCTTCACAAACCGGCTGGCCAGGCCTGACGTTCGATTAGTTCGGGCAGGCATTTAGAACTTGTTCAGGGTGCCAAAGATAGCTCACCTACTCTTCATGAAGGACACCATGGGATCTTTAACGTCCATCAACGAATGCCGACAGACAGGATCCCAGTTTAATGTCCATCCAAGGATGGCACACACATTGATGAATCAACCCGCCTGTGAAACACAAGACTGATAGTTTATAGCTGGGTCAGGAATCGAACCCAGGCTAGACAGATTTGAGGCGAGTGTGCGTACCTCTAGGCCATCCTGCCAGCCATGATAATGTCAACATATGTACTGAAATACGTTGATGAATGATATTGATTGTTGGGTATCTTAAGGACAGTGAAACAGACGACAGAGAGACTGTGCAAACCTTTTTTTTTGTAGTGCAATGACAATTACAATTAAATGTTTGTTAAACGAGTGAACATGTTTTTTATATTTTAGAACCAAGAAAACACAGAATACACAGAATAACATGAATACACAGCAAAAGGTGCAAAAACAGATCCCTCCAACTACAGACCAATCAGCCTTTCACAATCATCGCAAGGTTATGGAATCCATCATCGCTTCAGACATTAAATCCTTCCTCTTCTCCAATGGCTTGTCCGATAATCAATTTGGTTTCAGACCAGGTCACTCTACCCTGATATGCTGCTTCTGCTTCCCAACAATGGGTGGAGGTCCTCAATGCCAGACAGGAAATCCGAGCCGTATCCCTGGACATATCACGTGCTTTTGACACAGTCTGGCACCCTGCCCTGCTCATCAAACTCTCTTCCAAATGGTATCCAGGCCATCTCCACTCATGGCTCGCAGACTTCCTCTCCTGTCACAGTCAACGTGTGGCCCTAATGGAGTTCTTTCATCCCCTCTTCCTGTCCAGGCTGGAGTTCTCAAGGTAGCGTTCTGGGCCCTGTTCTTTTTCTGGTTTTCATCAATGACCTCTCCGACTCTCGGGAAAATCCTCTATATCTCTTTGCTGATGACCCACCCTCTGCCGTACCATCGGTCATCCCTCAGGCCGGAAAGCAGCAGCTTCTTCGCTCACTGCAGATCTGCAAAAATCACAAACTGGTCAACACGTGGAACATGTCTTTCATCCGGACAAATCTCACATCTCACTATGTCTCTTCGAAAGGACGTTTAGAAACCCCCCCCCCCCCCATCCACTTTCTCAACAATCCTCTGGAAGAAGTCCTTTCTTTCAAGCTTGGGTCTCACTATCTGCCATGACCTTTCCTGGGAAAGTCACATTTAAAACCTCGCCTCCAAAGCCAGTCGCCGACTGGGAATCCTCGCGTTGCAAAGTCTTCCTCTGCCCTCCTGAGCTCCTGACCACTTACAAAGCTTTTGTCCGTAACCTGATGGAGTACTGCTCTCCCCTCTGGGCTGGTGCTCTGCCTCCCACCTTTCCCGGCTTCACGCTGTAGGAAACCAGGGCATTTTCGGATCATCGAATCTCCCGCAAGTGAGGCTGATCTTTGGGCCTCTCACTCAATCACGCAGGTGTCGGTGGTCTTTCTGTCTTCTACCGTTCTCCTCTCCAGCCTTGCTCCCCCCCATGCTCTCTCTGCGATAAGTCCCCACCACATTTCCACAGGGCGCTCAAGTCGCGCCAACAACCCCTTCTGGTAAAACTACCAAAATCACGAATCACGGCTCACCTTCACTCTTTTATCCTCTTTCCCCGCCTTTGATAAAACTCCCTCACTCAATTCTTTCCCATTCTTCCTCCAGGCTTTCAAAACAGCTGTTCACACCACCTCTTATCATCCCCCATCCAAAACCTCGATCTTTTCTACCCCCGATAATCCACCCAAGCCCACTTCCTTCAAATAAATGCCCTGCTTTCCTTCCTGAAAGTCCCTGTAATGTCCATCTTGTATTCCCCATGTTCCCCGTCCCATCCCTCTCCCTTCCACAGATCTCCTAATGTGTCTGTTCCCCACTGTTTTGTCCCTCCCACTCCCGCCCCTCTTGTCTCATGCCCCCTTGCTGTGCGTTGTGTGTTAGCTCTCACACGAGCCTCGACAAGATATACAAAAAAAAAAAACCGGTTGGTTATTCCTGTTACCATTGCTAATTGTGACATCGACATTGTGCAATCATACAAGTACCTTGCGACTATCACATATGGGCTGACGCGATGGCCTAGCGGTACACACACTCACCTGGAAGCTGGCTATGACTTTTGCCGCACCACATGAATATTGCATGTCCCTGCTGTATGTATATTATTTGTAAATAAACTGCTTGGATTCAGTGTGCCACATACCTTTCCTCGTGCTTTCTTTATAGATAAAACACCATGTTCATTGAAATTCAACCTGCTCATCGCGTCCTTTCCTCCACTGGTCCAGCATAGTCCGCATGTTTGTTAGCCGGGAAGTTTTACCCACCGATTGGCTCAACACGTTAGCCCGTACGTACTTAGCGGCCTCCGCTCAGCTGCACCTGATTAAATGAGGTAAGGCAAGTGCATATGAGGGTACGAGCCTCCCTTGATGCTGCCAATCCACTGGAAAGGTAACGCATGGTGTAGCGAGAACCCTGCCAGGATTGGCGGTAACAATCGGCGTTCAGAGCTGTAGATGTACGGCCCGAACCTCGCTGACTCATGGCTGCTGGGTAAACCCGGCGCGGTCCCCAATCTCCAGGCTTACGGCCGCTACCCACGGCCTTTGTTCTTCAGGCCCTGTCGCGTTCTTCCGTCTTCCATTCAACCCACGCGCACCATGCGTGTCACGACGCTCACACACCATGTCAATTACATTCACACGACCGGGAGACGCGGCTGCGTGCTTTCCCAGCATGCCGACCGTCATCTCCTTGCAATTACCGCTCTCTCACACACACACGGTCGCTCTGCAACTCGGCCGTTCACGTCACGCACAAACATTTTCAATTGCACCGCAGGGGTCTCACTCACAACCAATGCGCTGCTGGAAAGCACGCAATCTCCGCACACTCAGCAAACACGCACACCTGCAGAACCACACACTGGGAGAATTGCGGCCACCTACTTAGTGGAGGTACACCGGGGTCGTCTCTCATTACTCCTCCACAAGCTTGCACCGTCTGCACTCAATCTGTCACTAGCACTGCCCCCTACTAACTGCTCGCTTGGAACACCGACCGAACAACCTACCTGGTCGAGATCAGCTTACAAGGGAGCCATAGCTAAAGCGTTCCCTCCATTCTGAAGGAGTCATCCGTCTGCTTGAAACCGGGTACGAGAACAGTCCGCCAGCACTCGCCAGTTCTCTCACCATAGCGATACTCACCACTACCTCATCCGTGTGTGTGCCTCGTTCCCTTCTTTGACCCCCCGTCTTTATTCGTGGTAATCTCTCGCTCTACTATTTTACTGTATCTCCTCGAGGTCTTACTAGCATATACTTCTCCCTTCCTCTAGTTCTTATTTGTGTCTCGTTGTATTAGTTGTGGTTTGTGGTCTAGTTGTTTTTTCCTTATTCTATCGAGTGGTTCGTCGATTCAAGCATCTGGCACCCATAACTGTTCCTTCCCTGTGGTGATGTCACAACATCCACATTATTTAGCGCGCTGTTCCTTTCCTGTGCTCTTTCTGAGTCTTTCATTCCCTGCTCTCGGTATGCTTTTTTGAGTCTGTTTCCGTTCTCTCTCTTTCCGGAGTTTTTTGCGTATTCTCGCTGGACTTCCAATTTTGCTCTCCCCGTCGAGCATGGTAATCTTTCAAACTCGTAATAGTTTTTGTTTCTTCTCCCACTGTTCTCATGCTTTTTCAGTCTCCGATCTGCATCGTTTTCTTTCAATTTGGTGTCTACTTTTTCGCCTGTTCTCGTTCTTTGTTGTTCTCTCCATTAATCTCTGCGACCTCAACCTTGCTTTCCTAAGTCCTTGTCATGTGCGGTGGTTTGTTTATGTCCGTTGTTTTGTACTGATTCGCCGTCTTTTGTCTCTTACCACTGACATTTGCTGTGTGTCGTTTTTTGATATTGTTCTTGTCTTTCTTTTTTAATTTCTTTCACCCCCTGTCCCTCATTCAATCCAATCTCATAGTTTGCTTCAATTGGTTAACATCCAAATATCACATGTTCTTTATTGTGTTTTTGTGTCTATTTCTGTTATCTGCGCTAGTTTTCTTCTGTCTCCAATCTCGTTGTCTCCTTCATTAATTGACTGATTTCTCCTTCCTGCTTCATTCCTTGCTCCTTCACTTTTCTGCCGTCGTAACTCCAACCTATTTTTTTCCTTTGTCGTTCAGATCTTCATAATTTGCATAACTCTTGTTTTGTTTTCTAGTTGCCACCGTCTTTCCTGTTCCTCATTCTGCAATCTTGTTATTCTCCTTCATTGCCTGATGATTCTTTCTCTGTCTCTCATTCATTTGTTCTTTTGTGTTTTTTTATTCCACTGTCTCCTCTTGCTTCCTTCATTCTGGCAATCTCGTTATTTCCTTCAATTTGTGCTGGGTTCTTTCTTCGCTGTCTCATTCATTGTTCTCTTTGTGTTTTTTACTTTCGCACTGTTCTCTTGTTCCGTCATTCGTTGCAGATCTCGTTGTTTGCCTTTCATTGGGCGTTTCTCCTGTCTCGCTTCATCTCGTTCTTCTTCGTGTCTTTTTATTCCCATCTTGTGCACTTCTTGTTCTCACATTCTTATAATCTCCTGGCCCCCCTATTCCGCTTGTTTTCGCAGCTGTTCGAGGTACTGTTACACGTGTGGTTACGCTTAACGTTTCATTTCCTCGTTCTGATTTTTCTTCCTGTTCTATTCTCCTCACCTCACCTGGCTCACTATTCGCTCATTCTTGCACGCTTAGTGGTTTGTCTAGTTTCTGATTATTGTAATTGCGTGTTCTCTTTCTGTTTTGGTTATTTCCTGTTAATCAAAACTTTCTCTTCTAATTATTTTCTCATCTCCGACACTCCTAACCTCTAGCTTTGGCTTCTAATTGTTTGAGTGCTCAGTAGTGCCGTCCACTCAATCGATTCTCATTCTTTCTAGGTGTCTTCCTGTCTTTCTTCTTTTTCAACTGGTCGGCTACCACGACTGTTCTTTGGTAATTCCCCATCATATCTTTGACTTGTGGCTTATTACCGTTTACTCAAAAGTTTGATTTTCTCACATTTTTTCGTCTTCTGCTGTCTCTGCCGTCCTCCCTCATTTCATCCCTATTTCTTTCTCATCTCATCCCTTTCTTTGCTCATCTCATCCCTTTTCTTGCTCATCTCCACAACTCCAACCTTGCCTTTCCACTTTTAGGTGTTCCTGATTATTCCTGTTTGCGCTGTTTTTATCATTCTCGTTCCTCTCAACCCGTTGCTCTTTCCTTGTTGTTGTTCATGATTATTCGTCTAGTTCTATTTTACCTTCTTTCAAGGCTTTTTCTGTCCCGATTGCCCTTCCTACCATCTTCCTTTAGTTGCTTTACTTCCGCAAATTGTTGTTCCTTTTGTTTCTTTTCTGCAGACTTGGGTTTTTCCCAATTTGCTTACTCCAATTTGTCTTCGGAAGCGCTCGCCATGTCTGCGCCTGCCTCGCCTGCCATGCCGACAACGGGATTGGAAGCTGTGGTGGGACTGAAAGCATCTCCTTGTGATCTGCGCGCTCGGTTTAGTTTGCGGCGCTACAAATTTGCCGCCGTTGCCTCCGTGCTAGCGCTGATGATGACGATTGCGCCGGCCATTGGCGACCAGAAGTTACGTTTGTTCGGCATAGTCCCAATGCTCGAATATGTGGTTTGAGCTTTCCCCTATGCGATCTACCACTCAGCGGCGAGCCACATCATACTGCTGGGACGCCATTTTCTAATGCTTATTGTGTGTCGACTGTTCGCCGTTTTGCCGGCAACAGTCCGATAGGTGTGTTCTACACGCTCAAAATGGGGTTGAGCTCCACCATTGGATCAACAATTCTCAGCGGCGAAGGCCAGTCAAAACGGTCGGCCGCTTAGCATCCTTTCTTCGTAGTTTCTGACATGCCTGTTCTTAGCTTCTTCTACGTAGCCAGGGAACTGTCCGGTAGCTCAGAATATGGGGTTTGAGCTCCTCCCATGGGTCAACATCCAGCGGCGAGTTTTATAAACAGAAACCGTCCTATCGGGCCATGGATCTAAATTATTACATCATATCTATTACCCCGGCGCGTTCCCCTTGAATAAGGCCATCTTATTTCTCGATTTAATTTAACTGGCCCGTAATTATGGTGGGAACGGGGGGGGGGGGGGGGGGGGGGGGGGCGCTTCGACACCTGCTTGTCCGATTCCCGTTAATTTAGTTTGGAGACGGGGTGGATTCGAATCCCACACCCTGAGACACCACTGTTAACGAATTCTGGGCCCGCCTGGCGTGCGACTCGTCCACGTACCTCTAATGGCAGCCGCGTCGCCCACCGGACGGAACAATTCAGTCGTGCACTCCTGGAACTAGCCAGGAGTCCAGTCACGGGTGGGGGTTTAACCCTCACCACAACCCAGTCGCATTCTACCGCGCGAAATAGGGTGAATCGCCGAATGTCGATATACCTAAATACATCGCGGGGTAACCTAACCGAAGGGGTTGCACCACGCCACAGGTGGGCTAAGGACACGAACCGCTTAAGCGGTTCGTTCCGTGCTACAGGGATAACGAGAGGTGTTATCGCCGACCCTCGACGGTTCGGATTATTTATCGGGTGTTTAAAAACCCTACCTAATTATTCCACGATGCAGATGGCATTTTCAATGGGGAAAGAAGACGCAACGATACAAATAAAATTTCAACAAAGGACATTTATTATATAGCACATATTGCACCACACACAAGCAAGGAATCATGCATTATAAAAATACAAGCAAGGCAAATAGAAGCAATACAACCGACTACAATGAGAATGTACATGCAGCTTAACAGTTGTTACTTAACAGGACACGGCGCCACAGCATTGCATACAAAACAACAGGAAACCTGCTCCCATAGGCAGGGAGGTAGACGGGGTTCGTAAACCTTTTATGGTCGTGGCGTGGATGACCGAAAAGGCCGCGAGACCGTGCTGGTTACCTGCCCCCTAGAGGTGTGATGGTGGGCAGGTCGCGACGCCTTGTTCCACGGCAGCTAGCGTAGCCCGCGCCTGCTCTCAGGCCTTTGCGATGATGTGGTCGGTGAGTTCTCTCCGGCGTCCCTCGCCAGACGCCGCAGATTCGCAGACCACACAGGCCGGCAGGGCTGCGCCTCCCGTCTGCATCTCCGAGGCGTCGCCCGGACTCGCCACCCAGCCAGCGCCTTCACCGACAGGTCGCCAACGCCAAGACGAGAGAGCCCGACCTCGACCACCAAGAGAGAGCTCGAAGATGAAGCGAGAGGATGACGTCCACCAAGAGAGCGAGTAGAATCCAACACGACCCCGACAGAGAGGATGGACGTCGATGACCCAGAGAGAGAGAGAGTGAGCCTCGCGCGCGGTCCGCCTTATATAGCGCGGGGCTCCGCCCTTCGCTCCTCCCCGTTTTCGGCTTCCACCTTCCTTCGAGAAGGTTCCCCGAAAAGGGGCGTTCCCTCACCCCGACCGCGTCACCTCCTCCGCGCGTCACCACATCGGGGGCGAGCCGCCCCACGCCTCCGTCACAACTCCTCGGAGAAACAGGCCAGAAAAAATCCCGCACGCCCATCGAACTCCTCTGGTTTCCTTTTGCGTTGACGGTTTTTCAAAACGCTGCTTGTTGCTTGCGTGGAGGTTTGTTCAAAAAAAACAATAGAAAAAGAAAAAACGGCTATCTCAAAGAGTGTCAGCCCGGTGAACACGAATAATTCCCTTTAAAACAACGGTGGGGACCTATCTGCACATAAACTAGCGTCATAACTGATCTAAGGACCTTAATGGTGTATTGCGAATTTCCAACAGCTGTAACAATATATATAACTAATATTAATATATATATATATATAATATATATATATATTGTTGTGGTTTCCACGCTTCGGCGTGCAGACGACGCTTTAGCTAATCGCGGCCTGCGTGCCCACCGGACGGGCAAACCTAATCGCAGCTTTCGATCAACGCCGAAATCCCAGCTACGGGTGTGTTTTTAATCACACCAAAAATCAGCCAACTATTCTGTCTGTGCGCGACAGGGTCGATCGCCGAATTCTCGATTTACCTAAGTATGCGCGCAGACAGAAATGCCAGGGATTTACACCTCGACGGGACCTGCTTGGAAACGAGCCGCTAAGCAGCTCGCTCCGTTTGCGATTTGCCGTGCCCGTTTATATCGCAGCCCGCCTCCGGATCCGATTAACTTTATCGGCTCTTTAAAAGCCGCTAATATCCCGAATGCAATACGGCAGCTCAATTAAGGGAAAGGAACGCAACGATAGGTCAACATTTCACACAAGGACATTTATTCACATAGCACGTATGCAGGCATGCACATATTGAATTATGCAGTCCAACAAAAGCAACGCAGGTAATACAAGCACGACAAAAGAACTACTACGTTCTATTATTTATTACTGTACATGCACTTCACAGTTCTACTTATGGACATGGCGCACAACATTCATTCAAAGAAACCCCAGGAAAGGCAAGGGCAGAACTGGACCTTCGTGGGTCTTTATAGTTCACGGAGCCGTGGAGACCCGCAAAAGCTCCGAGAGGCCCGCGCTGGTTACCTGTCTCCCTCGTGGTGACTCGCTGGGCCCTGGTTCAGCGACCCTCGGTGGCTCTGCCGCACTCCGCGGGACTCCACCCGTTCCCGGTCTCAGTCAGCCTCTGTTCTCTGTCAGCCTGCAGCTTTCCAAGCTGCCAACTCAACCTGAACCTGACGTCCCCATTTTCCTCTCTCTTCTCAAGCGAACGCGCGATTTTTTACCCCCGCCCGTCTTTGCCCCGCCTTCCCGGCACGCGGCGGGGGGGGGGGGGGTGACTTTTCTCGGGGACATGCCCCCAACGCATCCTTTCGGGCGGGAGTTGAGTTCCAACCGTCATTTCTGTTTACCGTTGGATATCGGGGCGGGCGTTGAGTTGAGTTGCTGTTTTCCAACCGTCATTCCTGTTTACGAGTACCAATCGCGTTGGGTGGCAGAGATGTTATTCGTTGGGGAGGCCGTTGTCTGTGGAGATGTCGGCGGTTTTGGAGAAGTTGGTTGTGGCTGTGGTGGGGATGGCATGGTTTGTTGAGATGTGGTTGTGGAGGAAGGTGGTTGTGGTTGTTCCAAAAGAATAATGGCTGATTCAAAGATCACAGCCGGTTACACGAATACTTCCCTTTAGACCTTCTGTGGGGAAATCTAATCTGAACACACACTTATCGACATAACTGATCTCTGGGATACCTGAATGGTGTTCTGTGAATTTCCACAACCGTAACAATATTATATATATAATATATATATATATATATAATGTTCGCCACGAGGGGAAGCACTCGAGTGCCTCTCGAACGCTGGGCCTTGAGGCCACTAGCCGAGGATAACCCTGTGGTCGAGCGGATTGCTAGTCAACCC
>CM068966.1:80030466-80047475 GCA_035128595.1 Eptatretus atami
ACGTTCAGATACGTTTTCCCGGTGTTGTTTCAAACTCCCTCACATATTATTCCACGAAGGTAAGGTTTTGGCTCTATACTTTCAATTTAAAGAAAGGACGCAACACGAGGAAACAGTTCGACCAGCACATTTTATTATTTACACACACTAAGGCAGTATTGCAATAACAGCAAGAAACAATACAACCGAATAAAGCAGGAATTTCTGGTACACACTGGTCACTTAACAGGTTTCATTATCAGACGGGCCCACACCATGCAAGCAAAAGTAAAAGAAAAAGAAAAAGACCGTCCCTTTTTCGTGGCCGTCCAGTTTCCCCCCATTATTAAATTGACCGTTATGGGTTCGCGCCTGGCTCCGACTTTCCCTCACGGCCGGCTAGAACCCTCTCCGCACCCCTCAGTTCCGACCACGGGCATGGGTCCACCAAACCAGGACGCACCTGCGGTCTCCTCCTCTCGCTCGTGGCTCCATACCACCATGGTCACTGGCGGCGAGCCAGGGGCTGCGTTACGCCTAGCGCCCAACAGTGGGAAAAATCTATTGCGTTTTGGGGGTCACTTAGTGTTGAACAGGAAAACATATTTTTCGAGGAAAGGCAGTTTCATTATTGCTTAACAAGATATATTGAGTTTATGTCTTGTAACCAATTGGGGAAATCAAGACAGGAGTGGAAAAAGGCGCTTATTACGGGATTGGCCATTGATGAGATAGGGAGTGCAGCGACCACTCGGATGCCAAGAGCAGACGAATCGTCGCACTGGAACATCAATGACACTGTGAGAAACAACTATAGACTGATGGAATTGATGGAGAATCGACTCTTCACAATCAGCTTCTGCAATGGGAATTCAACCACAATCTCTCCGATGATAAGAGAGACTGCACACATGGTGTCTAGTGCTCTTTATCTGTACTACCAGAGGTTAAGACGCACTCACACCTACATCACCAAATTCTCGTCTTTTCCGTCTGGGTCTCGCCTCCTTATCAAAGCAGTATCGATTAACGGCTCGGCGGCCCACCGATCCCCCCCTTCCGCCCCCACCCCCCGGTCTTCTTCGCGCTTCCGCCCTCCCTTCGCAGACGCCTCTCCCTCCCAAGACAAGGGGCCCTTATGCGTCCCTACACCCCGACTTCAGCAACCACTCCTCTACCGCCCCGTTCGCTCATACACCACTCTCTCTCTTGAAGAGTGAGCGACAGTTTCGTGGATAGAACTCCCACACGTCCTCCTCCAACAATAAACTACTAACCAATCCTCCAATCTGTGTGGAGATTGACGAAAAGACGAATTTGGACTATGGCTGCAGATTGGCAACATACCCAAAACGACGCCTTACACTTAACGTAGTCCTCTGTTCTGGCCTGAATATTCTCTCTCAAGTAAAGGCGAACCGGGTCGCGTTTGTCGAGCGGGATGGCGTTCGTATGATTAATGCGCGGAATGGTATGAAAGGCATGTGGCGAAAGATGGTTTCAGTGATTGTATCAGTCTTGTCGGGATGAAAAGAGGCTCCAAACTACGATTCACAAGCTTGCTGGTGTGCAGTCTGGTCCACTCAAGATTCCCTCTTCTCAGTGGTCGTAGTTTATATATATCGCTCATGAAGCACGAACTGCTTCTGTCTGATGAGTGACTCGGCTCTTAGACTGCAATGGGATTGCTGCTGGCACACCAACTGATAGAATTATAAATAAATATCAACGAGCCTGTTGTATCTCCATCAATATGTTCGCAGCCCGGGTGAACACGGAAGGAAATACACTCCTGATAACACACAACGAAGGTATTTGAATGGAGAGGCCTTATAGTCTCTTTGATTCACACATCAACTGTCTTATGCTCTTTGTGGTCACTCATTTATGTCACATGCTTCTAGAACCTATTGGTGAACAGGATATTCTCAAAGGATGTTGTGAAGTGAGCAGATATTTTGACGAGAATTCTGTAAACAAGGTTAGGATGTAGACGATGATTGTTTATGTGTGTATATCAAAGATAACATGATTATAGTACACTGTTATATAATACTGACTCTTATGGACGTGGATGAGGATCGGGTACCTCCCACTGTTACTATGTCAGACGAAGTTGAACTTGCTTCTATGAATGTAGAGCATATGCGTGGTGAGTCCAAACAGATATGCGTGTACCAGACATGAGGCGTTTCGGTTGAGAAATTTTCGTGCGCACGCAAATCTGATGGGATAGTAGAAGCACTACGTAAGCTAACGAGGAATCACGTCCTCACGAGACGCATTCTGACTCGAAGTAGTGGCAGGCAGTTCTGCAGATAAAGCCGGAACGTTGGAAGACATTCACTTTCAGCCATTGACTGGATTAACTGCTCATATTTAATTTGTTTTGGGAGTTTTGTACACTCTGAGTGTGAACACTTACACAATCAAATGGCTGGCCAAGTCCAGATACTGACCAATGTGTTATTATTGCTCTTAAAACTTGCTGACTGTAGCACATTGAATGGTTTTTCACAATCTTCCTCATCACCTGGGGTGAGACAATGCAATTCATATGCCTTGGGTAATGTGACCTAAGACCAGCCTTGGGTGGAAAGAAACAACAATTTGGCATTTGTAGTGTGTCATTGGTGTGATTAAAGGTATAGTTCTACGGCAATATCAATTATTTCTATAGAGTGAGTTTGATCTCCGGATTCACATGCCTTTCAGTGAAAAAAACCAAAAGCCATAGTGAAACATGTGGTATTAAATATTGTAGTGGAAGGTTAACATAAGGGAAGTAGAATATTGCGACACATTACATGAGTGAAGAGAAAAGTGAGGAAGCACCCACAATATGCAAAAACTCGATCACCCAGGAATTTTTTTTTATTAGCATTATATGGTTGTATATCGGTGTAGTTGTGAGTTATTTCGTTCTTTTGTATGATCTCAATGAACCTATTTGTGTACTGGTTGGCTAGTGGTCGAACTGATGTAGTGTAATAATAAATAATAACTGAGGAACTGTGACTTTTATAAGAATAGATAGGCCACAATTTAAGGACATTTTGGTCAGCCCGCGAGTACTACATCACACGACGAGTCTGTTTTGATGCAACCCCCGCTTGGTGATTGGACACGACCTTGGCCCATGGACCATTATTGTTCCTATTCAGATTTCAATTTTTGAAGTTCAGAATCTGAGTAATTATTTGAAATTAAAATGTTAGCAATGTGTCAAATCAAATTGAAAGGACAAATAGGGTACAGCAATGCGTGAAATGATGGTTCACTCTCTCAATGTAGATCTGTGACTGATGTGCCTTATTGATGTCTCTTTCAGTTTTTGCTACTTTTCCCACTCTCACAATAGCCATCTCCATCGCATCCTGTCAAACAGTAAGCTTCACGTGTTTTGTAAAAAATATCAAAACGAGACACCGAATAACAGAACATATAGCAATCGAAGATTGCAGGGATCCCCTCACCAATACTTTTTTGTTTTTGTTGTGTTTCAGCTGCCGGTGTGATTATATGTCTATAAAATGGTTTGCTGTAAGGTGTATCTTGTGTGGGGTTCTTTATGTGTTTATAAATGTATAATGTTGTGTTTACATTAATTTTATCATATTTGAGTACCAGTATCTAGAAACTATCCTCTCATCACAATATAATAAACTGCTGGCGGACGCAGGAATGCAGTAACAAAAGAAGGTACGAGAGTCGGCTCGCTTGTTTTTGAATCAGACACTTTGACCGTTAAACTAACAAATGTACTCGATTTCTCATTATTATGTGGAGTGTGTAATTATAATTGTTTGGTGAAATTGGATATGAAATTATAATTAACTCTCAATATATCAATATACACTAATCGAGAATGATGCATCGCAAAAGTCACGCAATACATAAGGTCTTGAACCACCCTCCCATAGTCGACACATCACAAAATAGTGGAAGCTCACGGACTACATGCAAAAAGCCATATACGCATTATGATCATTCTGAAAAATCATCCTCTCTCTCGAGGTCGGCGATAACACCGCTCGGTTATCCCTGTAGCACGGAACGAACCGCTTAAGCGGTTCGTGTCCTTAGCCCACCTGTGGCGTGGTGCAACCCCTCGGTAGGTTACCCGCGCGAGTATTTAGGTATATCGACATTCGGCGATTCACCCTATTGTCGCGGGTAAATGCGACTGGGTTGTGTCTGGGGTTACAAACCACCCAACAACCAAGAATAGACAAAGGAGACTCATAAGAGCAGGTAAGTTCAGGAGGTCACGACTGAATTGTCCGATCCGGTGCGTACGTCGGTCACTGATTAGAGTTTCGTGGCCGAATCGCACGCAGGCGGGCCCAGCAATTTTGTAACAGTAGTGTCCGGGAGGTGAGATTTCGAATCCCACCCACAAGATATCTCACTAAATTCCAACGGGAACCGGATTCATGGGTGAGTGGATGCGACCAGGCCACGATTCCTACCAAACAACGAAAGGCGATTTTAAACAAATATTTATATCAAAATTATATTATTAACCAAAAACCAGGAATAAAAGATGGCATTTCAAAAGGCGAACCGGAGCACCGGGTGGTATTGAGAGAGATGGATTAAGAAAAAATTGGTAGACTCCATGGCCCAGACGAATCCCGAGCAGGAATAGATGTATTATTTTGTGCAGACAATTAATCTCACACACCCAACACAAAAACGGACCCCAGAACTCCGGAATGGCGCGGCAGCGGGCGCGGTTGGTAGTGAACCTCCCCTTCACGACGTCCTCACACCAAGCCCCCCACCCAAAAGTAGCTCGGCCGACACCTACGGCTCAGCCGGAAGTACAGACTCCGACATTGGACGCCACAAGATATTTTGCAATGTGGGAATGAATAAGACCTAACAACAGATGCGAGAATGGCGCAAACAAATGAAAGAGAAATGTAAAAAAAAATAGGGGTGAGGTTGCAGCAAATAAGGAGAAGGCCTGCAGGCGGGCATAAAGAAAGAGGCAATAAATGGCAAATATGCGAAGAAAGCGAAAAAAACAGCCGGCAGTGGAAGGGCTCAAAATGGCGGCGCCCCGACGTGTGGGAGCGAACGAGCTGGCGGGGGAGTGCACGGTGTCCCGGCCCGCGATGGAAAGCGGGGGAGGACGACAATAATTCGGGAGACGTGTTGGGCGAGGCAGTCGTGACGGGGAAGAAAGTACGGTGACCTGAGAAGCGCAAATAAGTAAATGGGGTGACTGGCGAAACGTGTAAGAGACACCGTGGAAAAGACGAAGGAGGATATCAAGGAAATAAAGAAATTAACAGAGCAAAAATTAACAGAGATCGCGGGAGCTGAAACGGTAGCGGAGAGCTAACAACGAGTAAGATCGTTGGGTGAAAACGGCACACACACACAGAGTTAGTGGCGGACGAAGATGAAGGGGGAAAGCGTCAAGGGGAAAAGTGTCGTGAACCCGGTGCAAAGCAGGCCGGATAGCCTCTTCAGGAATGGAGGGAGACGAACATATAGATACACCTTGAGAAGCGGACCATCGACCAGGTGGGGTCCGGCGTCGCAGCTTTTGCGAAGGTAGAGGGGCAGAGAGTAGAATGAATGGAAATAAGAGGTGCACAACACAGGAGCCATTGAAAAGGGGTATTGAGAGAACGCCAAAACCAGAACACCATGTGGTGGGACATAAATAACCACAGTAAAGACGATTATGTCCCGGTGGGTGTGGTTCACAAGTTGTTCGGGCGAAATTGCGATAAGACTCAGCAATGCACGGCATAGGCGTGGGTGAAAGGCGTTGTGTTGTGAGAAAGGAGCGAATGGTTGCGAGTGAGCCCGAGGTGCGTGCCTTCCAGCACCCGTGTGTGATGAGGCAAACTTGTGTGATGAAAAGGGAACCGGTGGTGTGTGAAGTCGCTTGTTTGAAGGAGATGGACGGTCGCATGCGGGAGCACGCAGCCGGTCTCTGAGTAGAATAGTCGTCATGTGAATTGTGTGAGCGTCGAGATAAACACGTCAGCGTGTGCGTGGATTTAGAGTGGCAGAACGAACGAAGAGCGATCGAGAAGACAAAGGCCGAGTAGCGGCCGAGTTGTAGGGGAACGCGCCGGGTTACCCAGCGGGAGCGCGAGTTCGGGCCGTGCTTCGCACAAGAGACGAAACGGTGCGAAAGCATATCGCGGGAAGTGAAACCCGGTCCGTAAACGGCCGCGGTGGATGTTGCCGATCCCGCGGAACGAAGACCAAGGTAGGCTGGATATACGGATTTGAGGCCGGAATGTTCTCCAGCGAATGCGTGATATTGTGGAACTCCGACGATAGAGCAATAGTGATAATACAGACTGTGGGGAAACCCTCGTAGCGAAAAAGGAGAAGAGTTTTGCTTGTGAATAGCGCAGAGTGAGTACAAATGGAGAATATAGCACAACCGTGGGTGGGGGGGGATTTTTGGAGATCCGCAGGAGGGAAGTCCCTGCCCGATGGTCCAGCCAAAAAATAGTCCGAGAGGGGCACGGGTGCGCCACGGCGCGAACAGGCTTGCCCATGACGTACGGGGCGACAAGCCAGATTTGGCGGGTTGCCGCACTGGGCTGCGCATAAAGAAAAAAAAAAAAAACAAGCCTCGCTTCGGGTGAACAGGATTCCAAAATTGGCAGCAGGGGATGGAAAGACGCACACTTGCGCTGGTGCACATGGATGGAACTATGTTAGGGGAAAGGGTTAGCTTAGTTAAGACCGGCTTTCCATGGGGCAGGGTAATCTCATGGGGCCGGTGGAAATGGAATAGTATAAGAAAGAACGATTCAGTATGAACGAAATTTAGGATGGAATGATTTTTGAAGAGATAATGAAGAAAAGACAGACTTTTGGATGTGTAGAGGGGACGTGAGCTTAACGCTACGTAGGGTTAATGGAACGTTCTGGGCAAGTAAATTAAAAGAGAGGAAACCGACGGTCGGGAGCAGAGGTAGTTAGGGGAGTAGTGAGCAGAGAAAATATGGCAGAAATCAAGCGATGTGTCGGGAAGGAACAATGATGAGTGAGTGAGGCACAGCGGGCTTCTGTGTGTAATGGAAGCGAAATGTGGAATGCAGTGGTGCGAGAGTGAAATATGAGAGAGGAGGAGAGGAGTGACCCGCCAAAAGGGAGGGTCATGTAATGTGAAGTAATAAAAGAGGGTTAGCGAAATAAAAATTGAAGGTCGGTTTGCTGTCTTGGCTGGGAGTGTAGGCTCGATACCATAAATGGGAAGGGGTGCAGGAGCCCTGTGACGGGCTTGGGGCCAGTGGCTACGCCACTGGGCATATGGCTTAGCTGGTACCACAAAATGCCCGGGCACCGGGCTAAGTCGCCGTCGATGTAGACAAGGAGTCCATGGGGGGCCGGGATAGTGTAAGTGGGCAACGGGTGCGCCCGCATGATGCGGGGGCCCGGGGGCATATGCCATGGGGGCAGTGAGGTAATGGCACGGGCGACCCTCTGAAAGGACCCGGGCGCCAAAACACGCTACGTGGCAGTCGGGAGGGGGGATTGCCAAAGAGGGGACTCCCGGTGGTTTCTGGGGAAGTGGTTAGCCTGAGGCGTGTAGTGCCCGGGGGTGCTCATCGTCGAGAATCGGCAGAGGGTAGTTTCCTGCAAGGGAGCCGACGCAATCCCAGACATAGAGACCGGTGAGGGCACGGGAGGTAAATTGGAGGGCCAATGGCCCGAAATTTGTGAGGACACCAACACAAGGCGACGGAATCTTGGTTGTCTAGAAACGATAAGTCTAAGAGCGAGAGGGTTGTTGAAAGCCCCGGCTAGTTAAAGTTACAATGAATACGGGTAGATAGGAAGTGTAACACCATCGCAACATCCATCCCTTCATCTCAAAGATAAATAAATAAGTGGCCGCGCGAGAGGACGCACAATTGGGTTAGTAGATCGCTGAACTCCGAGAAGAGCCATCGCTGAGCTTGGATTTGGGCTCCTCGACACAGGACACTAGCACTAACTCCCCTTTTCCCCTCCAGGACAGGGAACGGGAGGTTGGGAGTAGGCCTGGAGAAACGAATCAGGTTAGCACGAACAGAGACATAAAGGGGGTTAGGAGAAACGAAATTAAGTGGGGGAAATAAAAATAAAAGTAAAAAAAAAATACAGTTGGGGCTTAATTGGTTTTACAAAATTAAGGGAGTGGTCATGCGACAGAGCAGGCAAAGGTGATAGGTTGGGAGGGAACAGTAGCGTAGGTCCCAGCCCGCCTTCCGAAGTGGCCAGCACCATCGCACTACCACTCAAACCTCCATCTCAGCGAGATGGAGCTGGCCAACAATAATACTATCGCTGGCTGTTTCCTACAGGCCTGTACGGCGTCATCTGCTGGCTGTTTGCTATGCAAGGCCTGTGCCGTCGGAAATCGTCTGCAGAGCAATGTTTAATAATGAGAGCTTAAACAAAAGGAGCACTAAGTGAGGTCACTTTCATCTGACCGGAATAGTTGCCCTACATACGGTTTTGCCATGCTATGCTGCCTGCCTGCTTTGCTTGGCCCAATGGCGCTGCTGCCGTTCATCTTGCCGATATATACTGTTTGCAAATTCCCCCCTCCCCCCTGTTCATTAAACCAATGTGGCCGGGAATCGCGCGCAAGCTGCACGAAATTGCTTCTGTTGGCGCTGCAACCCAGAGAAGAGAACTGGCACTGCACGCCGGTGCAACGTTTTAGACCCAGTTCACTGCGTTCATTTAAAGGGGAGGCCTTGGACTTGGCGTGTAGCAGCCTGGAACCAACAATTCCCTGTAACAAACACTGACAAGTGGTTGGCTTTTGTTTTCTCAGAGTTCCGATCATCCTGGGCCATGTTTAAAAGAGTAAGGTAAAATGTATAAGTGAAGGTTAAGATTGTAATGTGTTTGCGCGCCGGATGTTTGTCTTAGCGCCGCATTTATTAAGTCGTCTCATGAGTGGGTTGTTTTAGTTAGTTTCAGCCCGTTGTTTATTTTTTTGGGGACCACGATGCACTGAGTGCATAATTCAGATCCAAGGTAATCGTACTACGGGAGAAAAGTACACTAGAATAGGCAACACTAAAATTGACGTCTCGGACGAGTCTGTAAAAAGGGAGGAGCGGTAGTGGTTAAGAACGAAAAGATTGTAAAAAGGATTCGCAAAATAAACAAAAATAAAGTTCCTTTCAGATTAGTATGCCGGTAAGTGAAGTGTTAGGATGGCCCCGTGTATTTAAGGAGAGAAAAATTAACATTCTCGTGTTCACCGAGGGCTGCGACCGTAAACCCTGCAAACCTCCACGCAACAAAAAAGCACCAACTAGCCAGCCACCACGCCACAACACCAAACACATCACCTACAACATCTTCCGCACTAACCCGCTACTGAACATCATCAAAACTAACCGCGGACCAGTAAAGAACGGATTGGAGAACAAAAGCTCCTTGTAGGCCTGTGGGTTTTCCCCGCCTGTTCACCGCGCTTGGTAGATAAAGAAGGAGGGGGGCGGGCAGCTCGTCCTCCCATATGAGGGTGGACACGGGCGTGGGGAGGCGGCTCGAAGTGAGAGAGCACACGCACCCCTTTGAGAAGCATCTCGAAGGGAGGCGGAAAAGAACCAGAAAAGGAACGGTTGGGGCGAAGGGCGGAGCCCCGTGCTATAAAGGGGCGGACCGCATGCGGAGCTCATCTTCTTCTTCTTCTTCGGGTTTATGCTCGCCCCTGTCTCTCTCGTATTCATAGATATGAGAGGAGACCTCCTCCTCTTCTTCTTGTTCAGCTTCCGCCCACTAGTCTCTCTCGGTGATTCACGTTGGGCCTCCTCCTCTCTTTACGCGTTCATGGCGGCTCTCTTGGCTCGCGCTCCTCCTTCTCGCTCGTTCCGGCTCTGGTTGCGGCGTGTGCCTGGTGGGTTGGAGACGCGGACGGGGAGAGGCGCCGCAGTGCGGCCTGTGTGGCCTGTGCATGTCCACGAGTGGGTGCGGAAGAGGTTCGCCGGCGCGCAGTGGAGGGGGACTGGACGGTACCCGAAAAGAGGTTCATTTTCTCTTTCTTTTTACCTTGTTGCTTGGCATGGGTGGCGGCGTCCAAAAACAAAAAAGTAAGGAACTGTTTCAAGCTGAGTCGTGTTGTCAGAATTCCTGCTTTTTCGGTTGTAAATTAGATATATATTGCGTACATAATTGATGACTCGCCTTCCGTGTGTGTAAATAATAAATGTGCCTGGTGAACATAAGATTCACGAATACGATTGGTCCTTTCCTTTATTGAAACGTGCCAAACCATTAACTCGGAAATGAATGTTAGTGAGTTCAATGTACACGCAACGGGTAAGTAATTCTGAACCGTCCGAGTCGCGATATAAAACCGCTTCGTTTATCCCTGTAGTAACGGAAAACGAAACAACGACTTAACGGTTCGTGTCCTACCCCGACTGACGCGTGGGTGCAACCCCTCGGTAGATTACCGCGGGAAAGTATTTAGGTATATCGACACGGCCATTCACCCTAATTTCGCGTGGGTGACAAATACGGACTGAATTGTGTTAAAAGTTAAACCCACACGCCATGCCTGGCTCTTTGGCGGTAGTTCTCCAGGAGGTCACGCCTGAATTGTCCGACGTGTGCGCGGGTCCACGAAATTACGAGTTCATGGCCGATTCGCACGCCAGTTAAAGGGCACAGAATATCGTAAATTTTGTTTTCGGCAGAAGTTGCGTTTATTATGGGCGAATTTTTTTTAATGTTGTTTATTGGAATTTATCAAAGATATTATGATCCACAAAATTCCAACTCATTTTTTCAAAACAGTTTATGCTACTAACTCCCTCCTTGCTGCATCAAAAATGTGTCTGCTTTAATCTAAAGTATCTAGGTACCCGATTCTCTTAATGCGCAACGATCAGAATTCGAAATCAGGTAAAGGAGCTTAAAAATAATAATGAACAATTGATTATTAACAGCAAACTTTGATACAAGAGAAGACAAAAAATCAATATACACATACGATGCTTGTTCTTCATGCCAGTGTAAAGTTGGTTCATTTATTTTACAACTCCTTGTGTTCATGTCCATGAAGCAGGATGGGCTGCGCAATCTGTCCTCATTATAAGGTGTGTGTTTTCTGAGTCGTAGAGGTGCTGCACAATTGCAAGCCATCAATGGAAGTATGTACGGGAATAGTCAGAGTATATATTTCCAAAAAATGAGGTAGTTGGTGTTGCATCTTATGCAAAAATTGTACCAGAATTCCGGGCGATGTGCTCTCATTGCTACAGTTCTTAAACCATGTTCCGGCCTAGTTCCAGCGCAGAGGAAACGTCCTCCGTGTGTTCAAAAGCTGTGTGAGGCGTATATCTCTTTCCTAATTGGAACTACGTAATTAAGAGGTATTTATTAAAAGTAAGGTATCAAGCAATTTATGGAGAATTTAGTGCTGTTGCTATCGCTATTTGCTGTTTCATCGAACTAAGATCAATAATATTAATTCTCAAAAGACTCTTGAATCTTATATGGAAGAGTATTCAAATAAGAAATTTGTTTTAATGATGTAAAGGGAGGGATGAGATAATTTGATAAGGAGAAAGTGGAAAAACAAAAGGAAGAAAGTTAGGAGAGTATATTATCTCATAGGAGAGAAGAGGAGAAACGAAATGTATTATTACCTATGGTGAAAGGGGAATAAGATGGAGGAGAATAAGTCAAAAATCCCCCAGTTTGTATGATTCTATGTAATGGTCTAACAATTATAGGTAAAACCAATAAATGTTAATTTCTTCTTCATTATTGTAAATGCCTTCGGATTCAAGCTTCCATAATTCGATTAATACCATGGTGGTCCAGTCATACAGTCTATCCGAGTGAAGTCGAAGTAAACAACAACTTGTTTTTGCCATACTTTCCCTTTGGAGTTGTTTCTTTAGATACATTTCTATTTACTTCAGGTAGCTAGACAAGCCATAGTTTAAAGATATTTCTTGCGATGATGGAATGAAGACAGAGAAAATAATCTAA
The DNA here is from genome assembly GCA_035128595.1 of Eptatretus atami. NCBI lineage: Eukaryota > Metazoa > Chordata > Myxini > Myxiniformes > Myxinidae > Eptatretus > Eptatretus atami. The sequence continues at coordinate 80,042,440 of CM068966.1, forward strand.
TCACAATGGAAGCTATGAATACTGCTGAACTATGGAAACTTGTGAATATTTAATTTTTTTTTGAGAATACTACTGAAGGTGGACATTGTAAGGAAAGTTCTGGCATGAAAGGGGTACAAACCCGATGTGACGGACCGGTCCCAATTACTTACATCCAACTTGTATTAACAGCAGTCAAATTAGATGAATTAATTAATGAGATTCCTCTCTCTCATCTCACTCCAAACTCTCACATCACTCAACTCTCACTCCCCTCTCCTGCTCTTTCCCTGCATTAAGGTCAAATACAATTGGACAAGAGAAATCATCGTTGTATTGTCTTTGTGGATTGCTTTTTACAAATACAATCAAAAAATTTCATTAACAGTCTTCTGATGTGTGCTTGGTTGGTCTAGGTTCCACGTTTGCATGCCTGGGCTGTACCTTGTTTTTCAAAGTTCAAAGAGGAGGGGGTGTAAAGAAAATGTCCACATGAGCACATGAATCCAGAAAATTAGTGTAGTCCATTCTCAGACACACACGATACAAAGGCAGAACTAGTAACTACTTCTAATTGATTTTTGCAGGAAAAACAAAAGAAATGCTTTGTATAATTATCAAAGCCGTATCCATTGAGAAGATTTGATTATTGCTTTCCAGATGTTAGATCGCTGCATTCGAATATAGTAATGTGACAGCGAAGAATAAAAGATTGATCCAATTGAGAACTAGGTTTTTTTGTGGTATTTACCGAATTCTAGTAGGATTGCTGGTACTGAATGAGCGTAACAAGATTCGGTAAGGGAAAAAATCTACCACTAGCTGATAGACCCGTCATGCCACGGGATAGCAGTACAACATAGCTGGTAGCAGACGGAAAGACCGTCCAGGGGAATGACAAAAATACGAATTGTGCAAAAATGCAAGTGGTAGTAATGGAAGCCAAGACTTCCACATTGATCGGCATGTCGCTAAGTGCCACAAAACATATAATCATAAGGATCGGTGGACGGACGGGAGACATCAGAGCTTTTTAGTGTGCACTGGTATTATAATGATTCTTTACACTAACATGAAGCCTAAAACATATAATCTCCAAAATTAAGTATTTAGGCTCATTTTGGATCAAAAAATAATGAGTTTCTTTATGCTTTGGCACGGAGCATTGTTTTCAAGAAGGTCAAAAACTGAAAGGCAACTCTGTGGATCAGAACGAGTATTAAATTGTTGGTGAGAATGTTGGTGTCTGGTCCCACCGACGAAAAATACATACAAGTCTTTTGATATTTGCCAAAACGACAGTGACATCAAACATCAATTTTGGTAGAACGAGAATGCATATAAGACGAGATACAAAAGGAGTTCCATTTTTAAGGAAAAAGTCCTCAGGTCCACCTGAATGGGAAGATTACGCTTTGGCTTCAAAAATTTTCTTCGATTTTCTTCTGAATGTGTAAAAATTGCCTCAGTGATTCAGGAAGTCTGAGAAAAGCAACATTTCCAAGTTGGCCTCCAAATCCCAGTCAAACCGAACTGGCGCTCCTAACAACAACCGCAAAGTCTTCCTTGGACAAACTATAACTCTTTTGCCACTGCCATTTTCATCTGAAGCTAAATGAATAAGAGAAGTATGTCTTCCTCTGGCTTGTGCTCAACCGTCCTCACCTTTCTTGAACTTCACGCTGAAATGAGGAAACAAGGCATTTGGAATATTGTAATCTCCCGTAAATGTGTCTGAAGTCTTTTTGGGTGTCTACTCCTCACAGAGGGCAGGTTCGGTGATTTTCTGGTCTTCTAACTGTCTCCTCTCTGGTCTTTGCCCCTTGAGCTCCTATGTTGATAATCCCACCCATAATTTCCAAAGGCGCTGAAGGTCGCCACACTCCTTTCATGGTAAAACTTAAAAATCAAAAAAAGAATCAACACTGGCAAACTCACTCTTAATATTCATTCCCTTCTTTTTTCTGAATAGACACAAACTCCCTCAACTCTCTCAAACCCACTCTTCCCTCCAAGTCTTAAAACAGCTGTTACACGCATCTCTCATCTTCCCATCCAAAACCACGATATTTTTACCCCCTGTTAACAACCCAAACCCACCTCTTCAAATTCCTGTTTTTCCTCCTGAAAAGATCGACCTGCTGTGTGTTGAAAATTCCTCCTCACATACACAGCCAAAAAAAGGTGAGGAGCTCTGTGAAGCGGAACAGAAGAATCCATGCTCGTGCAACTGTGTCTGAGGTAACCTCCGCAGTTGGGTTACTTCTTGTTAAGGAGATTGGTTGCAGGATTTCAATCGACCACAACGTAATAACCCTCATTCCGCAAAAACAATTCAGAAGCAGAAAAAATTCTAAAAAAACCATCACTCTCGTGGGAGTACCTCCTGTAGACTTCCTCGCAGGGCAGGCTCAACGGATGACGGAATTCGGGGCAGCCTAAAATCGAAAGGGCCACCCAAATGTTTGAGTGATAGCAGAAGAAACCAAAAGGTAACATATCTCGGGCAAGATTGCAGGAGAGTGTGTCGGTGTGGGTGCTGAGGTGTCGTCAACAGAGCGTGGTCTCGCTTGGGTGATAAAAAAAACCTGAGCGATCCTTGGGTGCGGTGCCTGAATGTCCTATCCTAAAAAGAGGATGATCACAGTCTCTTTTCCAATCTAAGCTTCAAGCGTATGGACATACAGTATTGCGCACTTCTCTGAGGTTCGGAGACTGGATGCGGCCGAGATCATGGGAGAAGAATAGATTACACCATAATTATTGGTCTGTGACTCATAGATGTTAATTCAAAGAGTTTGCTGTAGCTGTGTCGAAATTAGCTGACTCAAATGAAAATTGGAAGGTAAACCGGTGCAACGAGGTATATGCAGATAAGGATTCGTCATCTTGGGTGTCATTTTCCCTCTTTAAAGAATGTGCTTTCATTGGAGGCAATTGATCTCACTGTGAAGGATGCATCTATACCATGATAACTAATAGAAGGATCTAGAATAGGAAAATATGATCAGTGCCAGCGAATACACTTAGTCTTGGGGGATTTCAAAAATGCCACTTCGATTGGAAAATGGAAGATGCTTAGATACATGTGTTGGTCACATGGGTCTGGAACTGTGAACTGAGAAAAGTCAACGAAGTTCCTTGACTTTATGAAACAAATAGAAAAGTCAGGGACTTAAATATGGTATTACAGCGCGACAACTCATAGCGGACTTGGTATTCAAACGCTGGCAGGTGGCAAAGAAAAAAGAAAGATGACCAATGGTCATTATGGTGCTGGAGAATAGATGCAGAATCGCAGGTCACCGAAAGTGTCAGTTCTCAAAGACATTGACCACCGTGCCTTGTTACAAGAAACAACTCTTAGTTGCACCTAAATCCAGGAGAAGGGTACAAAAATCCAACCAACTGAAGCTGGATGTTGGCAAGACTCAAAGATGAGAAGGGTAGAACTGAGGAGTTATGGAAAAGAAGCTAAATTGGAGATTTGCGGGGTCTGGGTGCTTTGGGAAGATCAAATGAAGTCATGTGGAGTTGCCTTTCACAACGACCCTTGATTTGCCTTTGGTGGATGTTCTTGGAACCACCGATGGGGTGAAGAAGAATTTCATCTCTCAAGGAAAAAACAAACTGGATACCATTGAACGCAGAGTCCCAGCAAGAATGAAAAAATAAAAAAGAAAGCAGAGCTGAGCTGGTTCAGGGAGCTGAAAAAGAACAGTAAAAGAGTAAACATAAAGTGAAAACATCAAGGTGGACAAGGAGGCCTATGATGCGAGGCGATCTGTGAGGAAGGTAGAGAATCACTGTGTCATGCTCGCTCTATAACAGAGGGAATCCAATGCACTGCGTTCATTCCAGCCCATCCATCGTGTATACTGCGAAGTTAGAGCAGAGGGATGATACAAGAAACTCTTGACAGAGGAGAACCGAGTAAGGACAAATAAGGGCCGTATTTTGAAAGCGGTTGAACCAAGGCTGATCCACCACAGCTTCGGTTGACCCAGGGGTGTCAATCTTGGGTTGACCGACCCTACCAATCATCTGTGTCCAGGCCTTCGTCTCGTGGACACATAATTCAAAGTCACGACAAGGCCGGCGATGAACTGACACTCAGTTGGCGGGATCGTTGAAAGGGCATACTTTCGGAGGTGATAAACGAGCTCCAGGGCAAATAGCTCTAGCTTCAGAAAATTTAAAAGATGCATTTCGAATATATTTCACTGAAAGAACACGAGCCTATACACGTGTATGATATAAATAAATATAAAAGGCCTGACCTGTACTCAATGCGAGACACAGAATCCTACAAGAATATAAGATTCATTATCGAACTCCAGTTACTGTAATACATAGATCTAAATAAATATGACAGCTTGCACTTCTTGCCTATCGAGCAGGGAAGTGAGTTACGTCCACTTGGAACAATGAATGTGCAAACTCCTTTGGTTGCTTGAGGGTCTGCACTTAAAGCTTTGATGAAAAGCAAAAGTGGAAAACATCTTTTTGTTTCGGTGGTACGAAAGGCCCAAGTTTCATTTGCTTGAGCACAAAGATGGATAATGTGTGAGAGTTTAAAGTTGTATAACCGACACTGGAATAAAAAGAACGTAACATGGAGGGACAAACAAAAATTGCCTTTAAGGTGATGAACAGCTGCTTATGATGCATGTTGACACCATCGTGACAGCAATGTCCTACCTAACATCCAAGGACCGCTGTGGGCAAGGTTGGGCAAGAGATTCCTTGTGAAAGTCATCTGGTCGATACTCATAATTCTGAAGTCGGCCGTTACATACTCATGGACCTCAACCCAATCTCTTATATGACTAAGACGATATATGAAGCATGTTCTTACTTCCTATAGTGTACCTCCACCTACTTACACGCACGAGTCAGTTCTTTTAAACTTACACAAAACGAGGTAATGAATTGGACCTGTATCAATTCCTCTTAACGGGTTTCTAACGACGCAGATTAAGTGTTAGCGCAAAGTGGCTGCTTGCAGCATTGTTGATTTAGTTCAGCGTTTGATTAGTGAAACCGGGATGCCTCGT
>CM068966.1:80092481-80122362 GCA_035128595.1 Eptatretus atami
TTATATGAAACTGTCCAGAGTGTCCAGAGGACTGTCTGGACACTTTGAAGAAGAAGTGAAGGAATTTTTTATCCATGAAGTGGAATTGATGTCCTTTGTGTTTGTACTCGGTTGGGCTCGAGGAGAGCAGTGAGACTCGCAGAGTCGTGAGGCTGCCGTAATCTGTTTATTGCGTATCCCGAACGCGCGTCCATGGCCCGACTACTACGCCTCAAGCGGCGTGACCCACCTTTATGCCCGTGACCACGTGCCACTACACCACTTTGCCCCGCTCGCCAGGCTCCGCTGCCATACACAACTCTCCCACTAAAAACATGATTATAAAATGATAATATCAACAGCATTGGCATTACTATACAGAAAGCAATTCGCCGCCAAGAAGGAAAACAAAATGGCATCAAGCATGACGATAAGTCCAATTAGCAAGCATTACTACGATACCAAAAACAAAAAAACCCCCGTGCTCATCCGCACACACGTCACATAAGGCCTGTTTAACCTGCACATCATTACACCGTTCGAGTTGAATTTCAAAATGCGTGGACAGATGCTCGAGTACCGAGCTGCACGACGACCAAGATGGCTGCAGACCACAAAAAACCCTGGCCGTGTTAAAGATATAAAGAAGCAAGCTTGGGAGCAAGTATCACTACGCAGCAGAGCGCCCAGGCGGCTCGATGCTCAACGCTATCGGCGAGTCGAGGTGACACCCCAAACGAACCTCCCCTGTCGAAGTTGTGCACACCTCCCTCAGACAGGACCGAATCAGGTAAACACCTGAGTCTGCAAGCCCCCAGGCGCCAGAGTGGCTGACCTTGGCAAGATTAGAGGTTGCGCCCCACGGCGCCAGACGCGAAACAGCGAACCCTCCTGGGCACTTCGCCACAACCGCGCACCAGATCCAGAGACATCGCCATTACATCATCGAACATCATCAGGCAACAGAACATCGTTTGCATCCCACGTACAGCGCGTGTTCCAATTCATCTAATCCCCACACATGAACATCCCACGAACCGCGAGCTTGCCCCAGTCACCGGAGGTTGACAGACCTCTTATTTTCACGAATGCCCACGATACCAACATCAAAACGACCATCGCGATCAGTCTCATCCCGACCATCACACCGAATATATTGATCATCATGCCGATTGATCCCAATCAAACACATTATGCCCACGCCGCCCGTCGGTTATTTGCTTTAACAAAACCAATGATTACCCGTGCTGCGAGAAGCAAACACATCACAACCAGCAATTTATCTATGACCATGCAGTGTCCCAGCTTCTTGACCGTCACGACGTCGAGACGAACGCTGGCCGACCGCCATCTGCATAGCTGAACGAAGACCATCGACAGTCGCGCTCCACGAACTTCTTTGAACGCCGACCGGATTGCTCCAATTCCCCTCTGAAACCGTGGACGTGAACGACACGGGCGTTCACGTCTCATGAGCCGACTCACAGCCCATCCTGGACCGTCCAGTGCCGACACACCAACCGGTTGGTGACTCAGACGAAGCATCTCATAGATGCAGGAAGCCCTGTGATGGCAACCCATGTTGCACCGTCCGGCCCTGCCGCAGGAACCTCACCCTCGGGTCTCGAGGGGGTCCGGCCCAAACGAGCCATGGATCCCGAAGGAGGCACAGGTGCAGCCGGAGGTACGAACTCTGACACGGGCACCCCTCCTCAAGCGTTGCACGAGCTGGCCCGGCCCGAGACGCTCAAGGCCACTGGCTGACGCCATCCAGTCTAGCGTGAGGCTAGCCAGCCAGTCTCGGCCAACAGGGCGGGCCTCCCCTCGCACCAAAAACGAGAGCAGGGCGCTCTGCCTTGGTAAACCACCGAGACGTCCGTCACAGCAAGTGGTCCAATCGCTTCGCCCTGTTACATGTACAGCGAAAAGGTCGCCTCGACCAGGTGAGGACACGGAGGTCACGAGCGGTCCGTTCGCCCATGATTGACACCGCGGCCCCGGTATCATTTGGAACACGACCGGTGTCCCGTTCACCTCCACCTCCACTGCCTTGGTCTCGTCACCTGAGGACCAATGAACCCAGGCTCAACTTCGGCAGTATGTCCTGCTCCGGGCGCCGGGATCACTATGCCCAGACTGCAGGACTCGGACCCGGGGCGCAAACGTGTACGCCACGCACAAAAACACCGTACCGGCAGTAGGCCTCGATCCGGCGTTGGGCGCTCCGCACACTCCATCCATGACCGACATGACGGCCCATGCCCCCCGCACACACACCGTAGATGTCCCTGAGGTCAGACTGCCGTCTGACTGACCGCGTTGTAATCTTTGGTCACGACCCGGCAATTGAAGTTCGTGCGTGCGGCTGTGCCGACCCTTGGAGCCCCGCTGCGCACTGGCCCCCGAGGCTCGGACACATCCCCCCAGCGTGCGTGCGACAGCCTTTGCCGCGTCTGAGCTGAACCAATGTCCTTGTCCTTTAGCCGGCATTGGCAGAAACCATTCTCGAGCTTGTAAAGCAGAAATAAAACGAACTCCGAGAAGTGGGAATTAAAACGAACTCCGAGCGCAGCCGTTTGCGTTGTTCACTCGTCGTGCTTGAACACCGCGGACGTGCAAACTGTGCGTGCGGCGCGATGCGCTCCCCTGGGCTCCTCGCCAGGTCGTCCCGGCGCGAGCCGCGTGAATCCCTCAAACCGTCCCGTTGTCACCTCCGTAACTTCGCAGCGACGGTGAGTATCCGGCGTTCGTGTGCCGCGCAATCTAAATTGCTCCGTTAACGACACCGCCACCACGAATAAGTACGCGTTGATCCGACACCACTCAAAGTCAATGCCGCGTGAAACGGGCACGCTGCACACTGCACACTGCACGCGTCGATCTGAACAGTCCTCGTCGCCAACTGTTATGTACTCGGGTTGGGCTCGGAGAGCAGTGGATTCGCAGGTCGTGAGGCTGCCGTAACTCTGTTTATTGCGTATCCCGAGCGCGCATGGCCGGACTCTACGCCTCAAGCGGCGTGCCCACCTTTATGCCCGCGGACCACGTGACCACTACACCACTTTGCCCCGCCTCGCCAGGCTCCGCTGCCCATACACCACACTTTGGAACAGCGATAAGACATGTCGTCTACACGAGGACAAAATAATGTTGTGGGCCGGGTATCGGCTGCGAGCACCACCGCTACATGGAGGAGCAGAGTCGGCTCCACCGAACACCCGGAATTTCAGATCGTTTACCCTCGGATAACTCCGAAGGTACGGGTCCCTTACAGGACCGTGAATCGTCAATAAATCAACCGCTGGGGCACAGGGTTATTTGCCAAACTTCAAAATACCTGAGGCCCACGTGGCGAGCTACCGGAATTCACACCCTCGACGGAGCTCGAACGGACGAGCCGTTACCGTGCTCGACCCGTGCGTAACCCGAGCGGATGGTTACCGAGGGCCGTCGGTCCAAATGCACAACTACGGCAGCAACGGCCTTTTTAATCACCCAACAAGCACCGTGCTAAACCAATAAAGAAACACAAGACGAGCTGAAACATTTAACAAGGGATTTATTTAAATGGTGGGGGGAGGAAACACAAGGAGCAGAGTTATCTGATTATAAGAAATGCAGTCAATGTACAAGCAAAAGCACTTATCCAGTTGCTACTTAAAGACGGGCCCACACACAGACACACACACAGAAATGGACCCCAATGGTCTTTATTGAAGTCTTCCAGCTCGAGGAAAGGGAGCTGGAGACCAGCCTGCGCTTGGACCTGTCCACCTTGTGTGTGTTCGACGATCCGGCTCGACGGGACTCGAACCCGCAACACGACCGCTCCAAGCACCAGGCACAGCCTCTCCAACCGGCCACGCACCAATCGACCACGGCCAAGGAGAAGATCAGAGGCGACGATGATCCAGCTCGGCGGGACTCGAACCCGCAACACGATGATGATGACCCCACGACCCCAAGACGACAACCAGGTGACAACCAAGACGACCAACCAACAAGCTCCCAGCCTGGCGTTCCTTTATATTTCCTTCTTGTCCGGGGTCAGAAAATCGCCCTCTGAGGCGGCCTCCACCCCATTGGCCGGCGTGTCGTGGGAAAGCCGCCTTCTGTGGCCATCTCTACCCTCATGGCCGGCGTGTCGTGGGAAAGCCCTCTGTGGCCATCTCAACCCCCATTGGCCGGCATGTCTGGGAAAGTCGAACTCTGTGGCCTGATTGGACAAGGGGTACGGCCGGTACGCCTGCCATCCTGGGGGAGTCTCGATCTGAGGCGATGGAAATCTCCGCCCACATACGTGGTCGAACGCACACTAGACAATGGCGTCGGTGTGTGAAGTGAAGTGAAGGAGATTTGTTGTAAACGAATCTCCGCAGCGCACACATGTAATTCCCGTTAGACACAGGTAGGGGGCCCTAACTATAAACACACACTTACTGATATAACTGTTCGAAAAGGACTCTGGCTGTTGTGTTCCAGATTCACAACAATACATCCGCCCATGAGCATGAGGTGGTGAAGATGTCTGACTGGATATGGGACAAACCCAGACATGTCCTGAATTGTAAAATATCTTGAGACATTTATCTCTGCGAAAGCTGATGTTTCCATTTTTAAAGCACTTCCCTGCGACTCTTCTTTAACCTCAGGCCTTCAAAGGAGACACCATTTTTGTGACGTCAGTAAGTACGTGGTGGCACGAATTGGCACAATTAAAGTTAAATCAGCTCCGGTACGTATTCAAAGATGAGTGCACCACCACCACCACCTGTAGCTGCCCGGCAAGCAAAGCTCAGATTCGATGTTTCGACCACAGAGCAGTTCATCGGGGACTGGACTGCAAATATTCCCATATAAGGTGAGAAATACATTCCCAAAGGTAAGTAGGGATCATGTGACTGCAAATGCAGGACGTGCACCTGGACAGTTGTCCTAGTTAGTGCGTTTTGAAATACAGATCTTGTCACCAGGTGGTTTTTTTTTCTGCCAATCATGTGGCCCAAAGATGCTGTTTTTAGCCCGTGCGTTGCGAACGCTGGCTCTAAGAGAGCTCCGCGTTGTTCTTCTTCTTCTTCTGGTGAAGACAAAACCTTTATGACACGGCTCTTGGACACATTTGTCCTTGTTCACCAAAGATCAGTCTTAAGGAGCAATCTCGCCAAGGCTATTGTCTCTATGCCCTGTTGCGATTTTGAAATCTTATCTTTGAGATTTTTTAATGATGCCCTGGTGCCACCATCTGAGATCTTCAGGTCAGGCAGGTATGGGAGCAAGCACGGTAGTTGTTGCAGACCCGGCGATCACCCTTCCCTTTTCAGAGGGACAACAAGGCCCTCTTCCAGTCAGTTGGGATGACGCCTGTGTTCCAGGCAGAGCACAAAACTAACTGCATGCAATGACATGAGTGCAGCATTTCGACCAACCATGAGAAGTTCAGCATGGATGCCACAGATCCCAGGAGCTTTTCCCCCATTTCAACCGGTTCACCGCAGCATGTGTTTCCACAAACAAAGGTGGACCACAGTTGGTTGGAGGGTCGGCAATTGGGATAGTCACACCCCTGACATCCAACTCAACAGCTGGTGGATCAGCCTGGTACAGCCGCTCAAAGTAACCAGCCCACAACCCTCCGCTCGAACTGCAGTACACCGAGGGACGGACTTGGAGGAACCAATGCGTGAACTCCCATCACCAGGATGAGAATCACTCGATCACAGGTGATGCTCTACCCCCTCACAGATTTCTCGCACATAGGCTCCTTGTCCACCCTCAGCGCACGTACAGTTTTACGCCTCAACTCTCTGAACAGCTCAGCTCTGCCATCAAGCCTGGCCCTGCGACTATGGTCAATGGTTCCAGTCTCCTTGAGAGACAAAAATCTTCTTCACCCTTTGGTGACTTCCAATACATCCACCGGCAACTTCAAGGATGATGGTCTTGAAGGCACGACACAACTCAGGATTTCCCAAAGCACCCAACCCACCCACTCAGCCTGTTCACAAACTCCTCAGCTTCCCTCTCATTATTGAGCTTGCCAACTCCAGCCAGGCTAGGATGGTACCATTCTCCTGGATTTAAGCTGCAACTTCAGAGTTGCTACCACAAGCCTGTGGTCAGTATTGAGGAGCTGAGCACTCCGGTCAACCCTGCAGTTCTGGATCATCCTCCAGCGACAATCAACGAGGGCATGGTCAATTCCTTTGCCACACCGCCAGCGTTGGAATACCAAGTCCAGTGATGCGCTGTGGGCGCTGAAACCATGAACCAGTCACCCTAAGTCCATGACTTCTTGCAAAGTCAAGGAACTTAGTGCTATTCATGTTCACAGTTCCAGACCCATGGGACAAACAATGTCTCATAACCATCCCTGTCAGTGTCAGTCATGCATTGAAATCCCCCAGACTAGAAGTGTATCTCGCCTGGGGCACTGATCAACCACAGACTCGAGCGTGGCACAGAATGCGTCCTTCAGTGAGATCACTCACCTCAGTTGGAGCTTATACAGAGACCAGGGAAACGACACCCAAGAGTGGACGAATCCTTCGTCTCATTGACCGGTGTTACCTCAATTATCATTTGAGTCCGTTTATTGGACACAGCTGCAGCAACTCTTAGTGCATGGTACCCATCAGAGCGACCAGACCATAGTAGGTGTAACCACCCATCATGATCTCCCGCAATCCGATCTCCGAACCTCAGAGAGTGCTGCAATACCGATGTTCAAACGCTTGACCTCAGATAGCATTGACAGGTGATCATCCTCTCTTCGTGATAGGACATTCCAGGCACCTACCCAAAGGGTAGGTTTAAGGCACCTACCTACCCAAACCTACCTACCTCAGATTAACCCGATACCACCGTTTGGTGGACGACACCTCAGCACCACCCTGACACACACCACCGCAATCTGACCTGGGAAGTTTACCCCATGGTTTTCCTCCTAACATCAAAGATTGGGGGTCCCGAAGACTTTCCCCAATCCCGTCATCCGGTGAGCTTCCCTACGGAGGGCAGCTGCACAGGAGGTACTCCCACGGAGTGGGTTTTCAGATTTCTTGCATTTTTATTGTGTTTTACGGAATGGTTTATGGTGGCCGGAGTGCAAATCCTGCCACCAATTCCTAAAAAAAAATAAAAGCAACCCAACTGCAGGACATCCACAGACACAGTGGGCACTAGATATGGATGGCCTTTGGCTCACAAGGAGCTCCTCCACCCTTTACACGTTTTGTTTTTAATCCTGCTGGGTGTCCATATCCATACAACCTCCTCACCAGTATCTTCCCCAATCCAAAACCATGATCTTTTCTTCCCTCGTTAACTCCACCTAAATCCCTCCTCCTTCCAATTTTCCCTCCTTGGAGTTTCCTTCTGTATCCATCTTGTCCACCCCATGCATGCACGTTTTGCATCCTGTTTTTGTCTGTCACATCCTGATCTGTTCACTGTAGTAGCTCTTCCACAAGCCTCGACTATTTATACAAAATAATAAATAAATAAATAATAAAGAGATCAACAAGTTCTCTTTCACGGATGTTTTTAATACTTTGAGCTCCCTGAATCAATACCAGCTCTACCACTCCAACCGCTTTGATACGAGGCTTCAGAACCACTTCACATCCAGGCTTCATTCCGATGCAGCACAAGGATGCAGGGTAGCACCACTGGCTGAGGGCACGGGTGTGCCGCTGATGCAGTGCCCCTTTCTGGTTAAAGCTGGAATTTGTAATTTGTTCAGGGTGCCGGCGAGAGCTCACCTACTCTTCGCAAGACACCATGGATCTTTAACATCCACCAACTAATACCGGCAGACGGACGCCCAGTTCAACGCCCATCCGAGGGACGACACAGCCATTCATGAATCACCTTGCCTGTGAAACTCCAGGATGACAGTTTATACGAATAGCTGAGTCGGGATTCAAACCCAGGTGAGACACCTTAAGAGGAGAGCGTGCATACTTCTAGGCCATCCTGTCAGGCCCGCATCAAGTACAGATTTACGACTGGAGTCCCCACCTTGATTTGCATGATCGAATATCAACCAAAACATTTTTACTTGTTCGAAAGAAAAACCATTGACAGAACTGAAAAGGCGGCATCAGTATTCGATAAATCACAAAGAACAAATAGAAATATATTTTTTAAAACAAGATCTCAGATTGCAAAACCCAGTCACAAATCAAAAGGATTGAACACACACCTTTGGTCTGCACTTAAGCCAAGATTATTTTTATTTTGGTTTTAGAAAAAAGAAAAAAAAATGTCAGTTGAGAAAAAAAAAACAACACGACAGGAAACATCAATATTCTTTGGAACATTTCAATGGGATGAAATGTTTTTGGCAAAAAAAGCACAAATTCCTGGGACAATCAAACGGAAATTTACAGATTTGTAATACAAAGATAATTGTACACATTCTAACAAATCGATACCAGCACGTGCCTCACGCACGCACGACAAAGGCGAAGCGAATGCTCCTACTCAAAATATTCAAGTCGTATTTCGTACAAACAAGGCAAACAGCATTGTAAAGCTTGCGGTCTGAGGCACAACAGAACACCAGAAAAGACGAACATTTAGATAAACCATTTGTTGAAATTATGGGTAACAATAACAACAAACCCATATATCCAAATCAGGCTACTGCTGTGATGAAACTGGCACCACTTCCTGAATCAAAATGTTTATCAAAACCTGATACAGTATCCAGTTTATAAAAAACAAAAAAATTCTTATCAAAATAATCCCACATTCCACTTTGACAATTAAAGCTGCACATCAATGAACTAACAAAATGATGTTCTCACTTTAGTGGGGACATCACTCCCTTGATGCGAGGGTTCCAATGGTCTTGTGTCTGGGTTTCCTTGAGCTCTGTTAACCACATACACTTTGCAAGCTCAATACTCTCTCCCTTACTTCTTCTCCCCCAAGCTTATGTAATGTCTTCCTTTCCGCAACACCACATTTATTGAGAAAGGATACAATTATGTACAGCTTGTTATGGACACCCAAACACATGGCACGTTGTATGAATGATATTATTTAACTGTTCAACAGGCGCCCTTCTTTCTACCATCAGAGCGAGAACAGCCAGGAGTGCTTGCAATTGATCAAAAAAACAAAACACATTACTACTAAAATAAAATAAAATAAAAACTAAACCAAATGTGAGAGAGGGAGAGATCGGTGGGCATGGCCTATTACTGGAAATCAAACTCAAGGACTTAAACCACCTGTCAGGATCAATCCCCAAAATCATTGAAAATGGTTTACAATGTTCTTTACATTTCTGCAGTGGTCTGCACTGGTCTACACTTGACAGGATGTTCCTTGTACCTGGATAAATAAGTAGAAGTAGAAGCAAAGGTCACTCCCAGAGCAGCAACAGTCACACCAAACAACCTGGTTTTGCGGTTCACCAACAGGTATGGTGCGTCAGCTTGTAATCTTCATGCATAAATGCACAACTTTGGAAAATTGCTTCCAAAGAAATGACACCATTGATCACAAAAAAGATAAAACTAACCAACGCAAAACCACAATGATTCCATCGTTTCACAAAAGATCATATATTTAATACTAGCTTCTACTTTTATATTTTAATCTTCAATACCAACAATTGAACATCACTTCCAGCATGTAGAAATCAACACAACACAGTAATCGAGGGTTAAAACAATATGCATAGGCTTTTGAAATAAATTGACTTTCTCCATGGCAAAATTCCCATCAAAATGATAGAAAAAAATAATAATTAAAAAAACAAAAAAAGGTAGTTTGCAGGAAGGCATGGCTCGCCCGACGATGGGCCTGGCTCCATTATACTCTGGACGGTAGAGACAAAACAACAAGAAGTGGTGGGGCTCGCCTTTAGCTTCAATTGGCTTGTAGCATGGCTCGCAGGTGCTTTGGTGTGGCTTCATCGTTCAAGTGTTTGGTTGTGTACCTGGATTAGAAAAACACAACGCTTAATCAACATGGTTATGGTTTTATTACCTCCTTTCTAGTCGATTAACGACCCATTTTATCGTTGCAAAAACCACCTTAAAAAACCACAGCTTTAATGGGAGAAGTGGGGGGGGGGGGGGTGACACTAGGATGATCTTGGGTGTAATGTCCTATTATTGTTCATTTAAGTGTAAATGCATATGTCATTTCCCCCACTCCCCCAACACTCCCAAAATATACATTATTGAGATCATGGTAATTTCTTTGATGAGTCACATTCCCTGCTGAAACAAGTTTTCATTGCTTCAGTGGTAAAAACCATACAAGTGAGCAATCTGCCTGCCCCATGAAGTTGAGATGGTCAAATAATGTTTGGTCATCAGGGGGCTGCAACAATTCGTATTATCAAAGAGTATGGTGATTGGTTGTGCTCTGTTGACCCTTGCTCTAAGGAGGCACATCAAGACATTCCAGGTTGTTTATATGAAGTTGGGGCTCCGAGATGACACCGCAGATATCTAATACCCATCTCCAAAAGAGGTGCTGGCAGGGTGGCCTAGAAGTATCTGAGCTTTCTCGGCTGGGTTCGAATCCCAACACAGCTATAAACTGTCATCCCGTTGTTCCACAGGCAGGGCGATTCAACAATGTGTGTGCCGTTCCTCGGATAGATGTTAAACTTTGCGTACCATCTGCCGGCATTAGTCGGTGGACATTAAAGATCCCACGGTGTCCTTCGTGAAGAGTAGCGGAGCTATCGCCAGCACTCTGAACACATTACAAATTCCTGCCCCAACTACTGCTGGGAAGGCAATGGCAAACCACCCAGGATAACCCTTTCCACGAAACTGCTTTGGCAACACCGACATTCCAGAACAGAGATAAGGTACATCAGAATCCAACAGACAGACAACTGTCCTTGAACTTACATCTACACACACATGGTATAACGTGTGCTGTCAAACTTTTAGACTTTGGCAACTCACGACAGTATTTATTTAAAAACCTATAGTGGGAGTGTTGTTCAACATGTCACACCAAGAGAGTTTGATAGAGGCATACGCTTTTTTGCAGGATGAAAATAAGTCACACAAGCATCCTGGGGACTTGTGTAACAAACCTAAGGTGTATTACAAAGTACACACCATATTCATCGAGCATCCTTTGGCAATCAATTCGGTCAATTTATTGCAAGTGCTTCACCCACGTGCTGGTGAGTACATACCGGAGTGCATTCAGCAAGCATTCCACATGGGTGCAGGTTGCTCTTTGATCACTTTGATACAGCCTTTTACCTGGACACAGGAACAGATATATTTACATCATAATGATATTTTGAAGTCATAACGGCAATGTTTGGGATCACCTTCAAAAATAAATTGGTACCATTATAAACTCCCGTCGTTTTGCTGCATAGGCAGCAGCTACTAAAAACATAACGGTGATGTGGCCCCACAAATAACTTTATTATTAATTAGAGTAATTTGACTGCGGCAGTCGACGGGTATGCCTCCACTTTCCCGCACAAACACTTGAGTTTTGACATATTTGACCCTTGACCTTTATCATATCTGGCCCAAATCTAATCAGTTAATTACTCTGTCTAACTTTACCTTTGTACCAAGTTTGATGAAATTCTGTCCAATATTTCTTGAGTTCGGGCGTAACAGTAAATTTCAGAGTTTGACCTTGACCTTTATCAAATCTGGTCCAAAATCTAATCACCTAATTGCCCTGTCTTACTTTACCTTTTTACCAAGTTTGATGAAATTCTACAATTTGCTTCTTGAGTCATCACGTAAACGAAAATCGGACGGACGGGACGAACGGACGGACAACCCGAAACATAATGCCTGCAGCACCCTTGGTGGGAGGCATAAAAACAAACAAACAATAGGACGCCTTTCCTGAAGCTCACCTGGATCAGGAGGAGAAACAATCACTCAAACCCCACGCAGACTCCCTTAGACCCCGAATTTTTTTTAATCTAGTGAAACAACTTTGGTACATCAGGGTGATGAAGGTTGTGGTCAAATCTCAATGAAATTTTTTGTGTGTTTAGGGAAGAGCAAATATATTTTTGGGGGGGGACGTCAACCTCCCCCCCCCCCCCCCCGTAGACTCCCTTAATGAGTGCAGATTTTGATGCAGTCATTACTCTTTGGTACATGACAGGTGATAAAGGTTGTGTCAAGTTTCATCCAAGTTGTATGTGTACTTTTGGAGAAGAGAAAAATACCAATTTTGGAGGGAAGTCAAAAAGCCCCGTAGACTCCCTTAATGAGGGAAGATTCTGATGCGGTCAATAAACCTTTGTTAAGCATCACATATGAAGCTTGTGGCCAAGTTCATCAAAATCGTGTGTTGGTTCAACCGATAATGACTGAAGTGTTTTACAGACTGACTGACTCGCTCAACTACGGACACTGCTCGATCGCATAAGCTCACCTGACTAGAGTCCAGGTGAGCTAAAAATGATTTGTATAATCCAATGTCTTGAGGGCTTGATATCAAGTTGATGTCCATGGTAAAGAAACTAAATAGGTCAAAAGAAACAAATAAACAAGAAGAAGACGTCGTGCAGAACACGACACTTGCAAAATCCAGAAAACAAATTTGACCTCAAACATAATTGGCGGTTGAATTCAATGACAAATATGCAACTCCTCTTCAAATTTCAAGTAAATCGGAGAAATTAGGATTTTAGAGATACCACCTTAGTTGTTGACCTTGAATCCCAACCAGCTATAAACTGCCATCCAGTGTTTCAGTCAAGGCGATTCAACAATGCGTCGTCGTTCTTCGGATGGATGTTAAATAGAGCATATCTCGTCTGGCGGCATTAGTTGGTGGACGTCAAAAATCTCACGGTGTCCTTTTGCGAGCCATCACTGGCACCATGGCCAAATTCAAAATTGCTGCCTTAACTTCCTGAGCCGGAGTGGCGACCAACTAGGACTGCAGCCTAGTAACTGCTTCAGCAGCACCAACCCTGCATGGACTATGGTACATGATGGTGATGGAACCTTCCTTCATATATGATAATGCAATTCACATAACCATAAATTTGCATATTTACACATCTCGTTTGTTCGAATAAATAAAAGAAACGTTTAAAACAAACAAGAATGACCACACTGTGTCACAACCTGTGACACAATGTGGTCCCCCTCTCTCACTCCCTCCGTATTCCCATCAGCGAAGTGATGGGTGGTATTTGCTATGGGTAAAGAAAGAAGGAAACACAAAAGCGGATAAAAAAATTGTTGCAAATTTGATGATAAAAGCTAATATGGTAAAAATGGTATGGCCTGGACACACCACGACACGCACACACACACACACACAATCGTAAATAAATAAATAAACAAGGAAGGGAAGCGATTTAAAAAAAAACACCCGATGTCTCATGCTGTGCAGCGCAGACAGGCTTTTAAGGCCTATTTCTACTAACTGGGACTCTGCCCTCTGACATTTTGACAAAAGTATTTATTATTACTATATTCTCATAACAATGGGTTGTTGATTATGCCCTAGAATTGACAGACACACAGACACAAAGAGAAACACACACACACACACACACACACACACACACACCCTCATCTCCCGCTGCATGGGCAGACGAGCTAAACAGCAAATGAAATGGAAGCGCGTTTTTCATCACAGGAATCTCCTTAACCACTCATCCATGAAGGTTGAACTGATAAAAGGGCCAGCAGAGCCAAAGAGGAGCCAATAATGGATGTGAAGACTCTTGTGCATCAAAGCTGCCTCGAGAGCACCTGCTACGAGTCAACCGAGAGCTCATGCACAGTCCCCCCAGCACGTCAGCAGCTCACATGATGTCCCGCCGACTTCGTCGCAAACCATGTTACGAGCCAACAATCAGCTATCGTTACACGTATTAATTTTCACAGGATTTGTCTGTGTCTTGTGCAATGATGCTCACAGTATCAGGAACGCCAAGACGTTGGGCCATATTCGAAGGTTTTGGAAGGCAGGCAAAAAAAAGAGGATATTTGATGGCTTTCTGCACCCAAGAAACTGAAAAAAGGATTTAGAGGCTTCCCTGCTCAGTGTGAACCCTGTACAACCCAACGAGCAATGAGAGAGTAGAATTTTGATTTAGCAAAAACGGCTTCTTCACGGCATTCCATCGATGACCCTTAAAGTAGCCGGTGTTGGCGTAGCGGGAAGGGTGGTGGCTTGGGATCCTGGGTCCTGGTTTGAGCTCCGTTTCCACTGAATTAACACCAAGGGGTTGACTCAGTCTGTCATCCTTCCGAGGTCGCGAAATGAGCACCAGTATACTGGCAATAGGGGCACTGCATCAGCAGCATAGCTGCACCCTGAATCAGTGATGCAACAAGCAGCCAAAAAGGCAGCACACGATGGGGAACCCCTTCAAATTCTCCTTTGCCGACACTCCAAAAAGGCAGATTTCCTTCGTTCTCTCATTTATAATTCTCCACTTCCGCGTCACATGCTGTTACCGTCTCCTTTGAAAAGCTAAATCATGGGAGATTAGAGCATGCACAAACAAACAGTACAGATACAAAACCAAAATAAAAAAATAGTTGCTTCTTTAGCAAGGGTAAAAATCAGCAAAGCAGTCAGCAAGTGGAGTCCTCAAAATTCCAATTCAAAACAATTGAGGAGTCCCCAAAAAAGACTTGTAACAATGTTATCCTTGACCACCATAAAGTGGTTCTGGTTTTGAAGAACACGAAGGATGGATGTACTCACATCGATCTTGGAGGACTTGGCGAATGCACCGACAGGATGGACATGGTTAAAGGATAATAACCCCCACCATGACGCGCAGGCAGAAGAATGCCGTATCCTCGTCATGAACCGGTTTTGTACTCCCTAACACAGAGACGTTGTACAACCAAGCAACGGTAAATGGAGAGGAGGGGGAAAGAGCAGGGAAGTGACATCATGAGAGAGAAGGAATCATTTACCAAAGTCAAATGGACTCATTGAGAAAAACCTAAAGGGACTTTGTCATCCGCTTTCCAAGATTTCAATGTTCATTATGATGCAGACAAAAACGCTCCAATCAGAGCACGTTGCACGACGTCCAAAAATGCAATTATAACCGCAATGAGGTTGAGGGAGATGCTGACTCATGCCGTTGTGCCGCTCTTCGAACAAATCATGTATTGTTTGGTGATTTGATGTAATGTCATTAAAAAAAAATTCCGAAGTGAAATAACTCCTCTGCATGCATGTTTCCCAGTACGTAGAGATCGCACATTTCTCCCATTCTGTTCGTTGTGTTCATTCTCTTGTTACGACTTGCAGTTTTCGTTTCTAATGCTGTCGTTGTAATCTGTTGTGTGGGTATCAATGTTTGATTTTACTATGAACGGCCTTTGACTTCAAATCAAAAAACTTGCCAACTTCCCTTGAATTTTGCACAACTGCTTGGGATACGTATCAGCAGGTGCAAACTAAATTTGGCCACCTACCCTCTCCACCTGCAGGAGGATGGAGAGATGATCCTAGTTCGTGTATATTAATATTTGTGTAGCTTCGTTGGTACCTAAAAAAAACTAAAAATAACCTATCACATTGCTTTATTGTCTCATTTACTCTGGCTTGACCGACTGACTTTCTATCCCGGGTAAGTATCAGCTGTTTCTGCTCTTTGGTCACGGCTGCAGTTGATCTGAATAGAGATCACCTCTCCCTCTCAACTGGAGTCTCTTGACTCACATTTTGGGACAAAGTTTGGACAGAGTTTCACATTGTACACACAGACGCGATTGTCCAATAGTCACACTCCGACCGATACGGCCATGGCGTAAGTAAACATAGTCCTGTACGACGATTTTTTTTCTTGTGAGCTCAAAGTTGAATCGTCAGACATTCATTATAATGAAGCTCTGTTGCCAAATTTGGCAATCCACCACTCTGGTTGTCAAGTTGTTCTGCCAACACACAGACAAGCCACAGACACAGAACTGTCGTGCCGGCTAACAGCCATGGCATAGGTAATAATCTGTAACAATTTTCAACAAAAGAAAATAGATCCTACTTTTAACTATTAAAGAAAGTAACTGTTACATTTAAATTAGTTGACCGTTTTGTTTTCACATTCAACGTTTAAAATTCTGCAGAATCAGAAGAAAAGGCAGAAGAAACCCAATTCCCACCCATTCCTGACATCCTCAACCACCACCCCCCCCGCCCTCCTCATCCTCCACCACAAAAACATCAACAATCTGTCATTGAAAACTAGCAAATAAAAAAAGGAAGCATGATAAAAGAATAAGCAATTATATTGCGATGGGCAAGTGTTTAACAGCTTCATCTTGACATCCAACGCGCAACGATAAAAATGGGGAAACTCCCTTGCGATTCGACGGACTGCGTACAAACCAAATGGGAATTGGGGCCCTAACTATAAACACACACTTACTGATATAACTGTTCGAAAAGGACTCTGGCTGTTGTGTTCCAGATTCACAACAATACATCCGGCCCCATGAGCATGAGGTGGTGGACAGATGTCTGACTGGATATGGGACAAACCCAGACATGTCCTGAATTGTAAAATATCTTGAGAACATTTATCTCGTGCGAAAGCTGATGTTTCCATTTTTAAAGCACTTCCCTGCGACTCTTCTTTAACCTCAGGCCTTCAAAGGACGACACCATTTTTGTGACGTCAGTAAGTACGTGGTGGCACGAATTGGCACAATTAAAGTTAAATCAGCTCCGACTACGTATTCAAAGATGAGTGCACCACCACCACCACCTGTAGCTGCCCGGCAAGCAAAGCTCAGATTCGATGTTTCGACTACAGAGCAGTGTTCATCGGGGACTGGACTGCAAATATTCCCATATAAGGTGAGAAATACATTCCCAAAGGTAAGTAGGGATCATGTGACTGCAAAATGCAGGACGTGCACCTGGACAGTTGTCCTAGTTAGTGCGTTTTGAAATACAGATCTTGTCACCAGGTGGTTTTTTTTTCTGCCAATCATGTGGCCCCAAAGATGCTGTTTTTAGCCGCGTCGCGTTGCGAACGCTGGCTCTAAGAGAGCTCCGCGTTGTTCTTCTTCTTCTTCTGGTGAAGACAAAACCTTTATGACACGGCTCTTGGACACATTTGTCCTTGTTCACCAAAGATCAGTCTTAAAGGAGCAATCTCGCCAAGGCTATTGTCTCTGATGCCCTGTTGCGATTTTGAAATCTTATCTTTGAGATTTTGAAATGATGCCCTGGTGCCACCATCTGAGATCTTCAGGTCAGGCCAGGTATGGGAGCAAGCACGGTAGTTGTTGCAGACCCGGCGATCACCCTTCCCTTTTCAGAGAGGGACAACAAGGCCCCTCTTCCAGTCAGTTGGGATGACGCCTGTGTTCCAGGCAGAGCACAAAACTAACTGCATGCAATGACATGAGTGCAGCATTTCGACCAACCTTGAGAGGTTCAGCATGGATGCCACAGATCCCAGGAGCTTTTCCCCCATTTCAACCGGTTCACCGCAGCATGTGTTTCCACAAACAAAGGTGGACCACAGTTGGTTGGAGGGTCGGCAATTGGGATAGTCACACCCCTGACATCCAACTCAACAGCTGGTGGATCAGCCTGGTACAGCCGCTCAAAGTAACCAGCCCACAACCCTCCGCTCGAACTGCAGTACACCGAGGGACGGACTTGGAGGAACGCAATGCGTGAACTCCCATCACCAGGATGAGAATCACTCGATCACAGGTGATGCTCTACCCCCCTCACAGATTTCTCGCACATAGGCCTCCTTGTCCACCCTCAGCGCACGTACAGTTTTACGCCTCAACTCTCTGAACAGCTCAGCTCTGCCATCAAGCCTGGCCCTGCGACTATGGTCAATGGTATCCAGTGCTCCTTGAGAGACAAAAATCTTCTTCACCCTTTGGTGACTTCCAATACATCCACCGGCAACTTCAAGGATGATGGTCTTGAAGGCACGACACAACTCAGGATTTCCCAAAGCACCCAAACCCCCACTCAGCCTGTTCACAAACTCCTCAGCTTCCCTCTCATTATTGAGCTTGCCAACATCCAGCCTAGGCTAGGATGGGTACCATTCTCCTGGATTTAAGCTGCAACTTCAGAGTTGCTACCACAAGCCTGTGGTCAGTATTGAGGAGCTGAGCACTCCGGTCAACCCTGCAGTTCTGGATCATCCTCCAGCGACAATCAACGAGGGCATGGTCAATCTCCTTTGCCACACCGCCAGCGTTGGAATACCAAGTCCAGTGATGAGCCTGTGGGCGCTGAAACCATGAACCAGTCACCCTAAGTCCATGACTTCTTGCAAAGTCAAGGAACTTAGTGCTATTCATGTTCACAGTTCCAGACCCATGGGGACAAACAATGTCTCATAACCATCCCTGTCAGTGTCAGTCGATGCATTGAAATCCCCCAAGACTAGAAGTGTATCTCGCCTGGGGCACTGATCAACCACAGACTCGAGCGTGGCACAGAATGCGTCCTTCAGTGAGATCACTCACCTCAGTTGGAGCTTATACAGAGACCAGGGAAACGACACCCAAGGAGTGACGAATCCTTCGTCTCATTGACCGGTGTTACCTCAATTATCATTTGAGTCCGTTTATTGGACACAGCTGCAGCAACTCTTAGTGCATGGTACCCATCAGAGCGACCAGACCAATAGTAGGTGTAACCACCCATCATGATCTCGCCGCAATCCGATCTCCGAACCTCAGAGAGTGCTGCAATACCGATGTTCAAACGCTTGACCTCAGATAGCATTGACAGGTGATCATCCTCTCTTCGAGATAGGACATTCCAGGCACCTACCCAAAGGGTAGGTTTAAGGCACCTACCTACCCAAACCTACCTACCTCAGATTAACCCGATACCACCGTTTGGTGGACGACACCTCAGCACCACCCAGACACACACAACCGCAATCTGACCTGGGAAGTTTACCCCATGGTTTTCCTCCTAACATCAAAGATTGGGGGTCCCGAAGACTTTGCCCCAATCCCGTCATCCGGTGAGCTGCCCTACGGAGGGCAGCTGCACAGGAGGTACTCCCACGGAGTGGGTTTTCAGATTTCTTTGCATTTTTATTGTGTTTTACGGAATGGTTTATGGTGGCCGGAGTGCAAATCCTGCCACCAATTTCCTAAAAAATAAATAAAAGCAACCCAACTGCAGGACATCCACAGACACAGTTGGGCACTAGATATGGATGGCCTTTGGCTCACAAGGAGCTCCTCCACCCTTTCACACGTTTTGTTTTTAATCCTGCTGGGTGTCCATATCCATACACCCTCCTCACCAGTATCTTCCCCAATCCAAAACCATGATCTTTTCTTCCCTCGTTAACTCCACCTAAATCCCTCCTCCTTCCAATTTTCCCTCCTTGGAGTTTCCTTCTGTATCCATCTTGTCCACCCCATGCATGCACGTTTTGCATCCTGTTTTTGTCTGTCACATCCTGATCTGTTCACTGTAGTAGCTCTTCCACAAGCCTCGACTATTTATACAAAATAATAAATAAATAAATAATAAAGAGATCAACAAGTTCTCTTTCACGGATGTTTTTAATACTTTGAGCTCCCTGAATCAATACCAGCTCTACCACTCCAACCGCTTTGATACGAGGCTTCAGAACCACTTCACATCCAGGCTTCATTCCGATGCAGCACAAGGATGCAGGGTAGCACCACTGGCTGAGGGCACGGGTGTGCCGCTGATGCAGTGCCCTCTTCTGGTTAAAGCTGGAATTTGTAATTTGTTCAGGGTGCCGGCGAGAGCTCACCTACTCTTCGCAAAAGACACCATGGGATCTTTAACATCCACCAACTAATACCGGCAGACGGGACGCCCAGTTCAACGCCCATCCGAGGGACGACACAGCCATTCATGAATCACCTTGCCTGTGAAACTCCAGGATGACAGTTTATACGAGTAGCTGAGTCGGGATTCAAACCCAGGTGAGACACCTTAAGAGGAGAGCGTGCATACTTCTAGGCCATCCTGTCAGGCCCGCATCCAAGTACAGATTTACGACTGGAGTCCCCACCTTGATTTGCATGATCGAATATCAACCAAAACATTTTTACTTGTTCGAAAGAAAAACCATTGACAGAACTGAAAAGGCGGCATCAGTATTCGATAAATCACAAAGAACAAATAGAAAATAGATTTTTTAAAACAAGATCTCAGATTGCAAAACCCAGTCACAAATCAAAAGGATTGAACACACACCTTTGGTCTGCACTTAAGCCAAGATTATTTTTATTTTGGTTTTAGAAAAAAGAAAAAAAAATGTCAGTTGAGAAAAAAAAACAACACGACAGGAAACATCAATATTCTTTGGAACATTTCAATGGGATGAAATGTTTTTGGCAAAAAAGGCACAAATTCCTGGGACAATCAAACGGAAATTATACAGATTTGTAATACAAAGATAATTGTACACATTCTAACAAATCGATACCAGCACGTGCCTCCAGCACGCACGACAAAGGCGAAGCGAATGCTCCTACTCAAAATATTCAAGTCGTATTTCGTACAAACAAGGCAAACAGCATTGTAAAGCTTGCGGTCTGAGGCACAACAGAACACCAGAAAAGACGAACATTTAGATAAACCATTTGTTGAGAATTATGGGTAACAATAACAACAAACCCATATATACCAAATCAGGCTACTGCTGTGATGAAACTGGCACCACTTCCTGAATCAAAATGTTTATCAAATCCTGATACAGTATCCAGTTTATAAAAAAACAAAAAAATTCTTATCAAAATAATCCCACATTCCACTTTGACAATTAAAGCTGCACATCAATGAACTAACAAAATGATGTTCTCACTTTAGTGGGGACATCACTCCCTTGATGCGAAGGGTATCCAATGGTCTTGTGTCTGGGTTTCCTTGAGCTCTGTTAATCCCACATACACTTTGCAAGCTCAATATCTCTCTCCCTTACTTTCTCTCCCCCAAGCTTATGTAATGTCTTCCTTTCCGCAACACCACATTTATTGAGAAAGGATACAATTATGTACAGCTTGTTATGGACACCAAAACACATGGCACGTTGTATGAATGATATTATTTAACTGTTCAACAGGCGCCCTTCTTTCTACCATCAGAGCGAGAACAGCCCAGGAGTGCTTGCAATTGATCAAAAAAACAAAACACATTACTACTAAAATAAAATAAAATAAAAACTAAACCAAATGTGAGAGAGGGAGAGATCGGTGGGCATGGCCTATTACTGGAAATCAAACTCAAGGACTTAAACCACACCTGTCAGGATCAATCCCCAAAATCATTGAAAATGGTTTACAAATGTTTCTTTACATTTCTGCAGTGGTCTGCACTGGTCTACACTTGACAGGATGTTCCTTGTACCTGGATAAATAAGTAGAAGTAGAAGCAAAGGTCACTCCCAGAGCAGCAACAGTCACACCAAACAACCTGGTTTTGCGGTTCACCAACAGGTATGGTGCGTCAGCTTGTAATCTTCATGCATAAATGCACAACTTTGGAAAATTGCTTCCAAAGAAATGACACCATTGATCACAAAAAAGATAAAACTAACCAACGCAAAACCACAATGATTCCATCGTTTCCCAAAAAGATCATATATTTAATACTAGCTTCTACTTTTATATTTTAATCTTCAATACCAACAATTGAACATCACTTCCAGCATGTAGAAATCAACACAACACAGTAATCGAGGCAGTTAAAACAATATGCATAGGCTTTGAAATAAATTGACTTTCTCCATGGCAAAATTCCCATCAAAATGATAGAAAAAAATAATAATTAAAAAAAACAAAAAAAGGTAGTTTGCAGGAAGGGCATGGCTCGCCCGACGGATGGGCGTGGCTCCATTATACTCTGGACGGTAGAGACAAAACAACAAGAAGTGGTGGGGCTCGCCTTTAGCTTCAATTGGCTTGTAGCATGGCTCGCAGGTGCTTTGGTGTGGCTTCATCGTTCAAGTGTTTGGTTGTGTACCTGGATTAGAAAAACAACAACGCTTAATCAACATGGTTATGGTTTTATTACCTCCTTTCTAGTCGATTAACGACCCATTTTATCGTTGCAAAAACCACCTTAAAAAACCACAGCTTTAATGGGAGAAGTGGGGGGGGGGGGGGGGGTGACACTAGGATGATCTTGGGTGTAATGTCCTATTATTGTTCATTTAAGTGTAAATGCATATGTCATTTCCCCCACTCCCCCAACACTCCCACAAATATTACATTATTGAGATCATGGTAATTTCTTTGATGAGTCACATTCCCATGCTGAAACAAGTTTTCATTGCTTCAGTGGTAAAAACCATACAAGTGAGCAAATCTGCCTGCCCCATGAAGAGTTGAGATGGTCAAATAATGTTGTGTCATCAGGGGGCTGCAACAATTCGTATTATCAAAGAGTATGGTGATTGGTTGTGCTCTGTTGACCCTTGCTCTAAGGAGGCACATCAAGACATTCCAGGTTGTTTTATATGAAGTTGGGGCTCCGAGATGCACACCGCAGATATCTAATACCCATCTCCAAAAGAGGTGCTGGCAGGGTGGCCTAGAAGTATCTGAGCTTTCTCGGCTGGGTTCGAATCCCAACACAGCTATAAACTGTCATCCCGTTGTTCCACAGGCAGGGCGATTCAACAATGTGTGTGCCGTTCCTCGGATAGATGTTAAACTTTGCGTACCATCTGCCGGCATTAGTCGGTGGACATTAAAGATCCCACGGTGTCCTTCGTGAAGAGTAGGCGAGCTATCGCCAGCACTCTGAACACATTACAAATTCCTGCCCCAACTACTGCTGGGAAGGCAATGGCAAACCACCCAGGATAACCCTTTCCACGAAACTGCTTTGGCAACACCGACATTCCAGAACAGAGTAAGGTACATCAGAATCCAACAGACAGCACACTGTCCTTGAACTTACATCTAACACACAACATGGTATAACGTGTGCTGTCAAACTTTTAGACTTTGGCGAACTCACGACAGTATTTATTTAAAAACCTATAGTGGGAGTGTTGTTCAACATGTCACACCAAGAGAGTTTGATAGAGGCATACGCTTTTTTGCAGGATGAAAATAAGTCACACAAGCATCCTGGGAGGACTTGTGTAACAAACCTATAAGGGGTTATTACAAAGTACACACCATATTCATCGAGCATCCTTTGGCAATCAATTCGGTCAATTTATTGCAAGTGCTTCACCCACGTGCTGGTGAGTACATACCGGAGTGCATTCAGCAAGCATTCCACACTGGGTGCAGGTTGCTCTTTGATCACTTTGATACAGCCTTTTACCTGGACACAGGAACAGATATATTTACATCATAATGATATTTTGAAGTCATAACGGCAATGTTTGGGATCACCTTCAAAAATAAAATTGGTACCATTATAAACTCCCGTCGTTTTGCTGCATAGGCAGCAGCTACTAAAAACATAACGGTGATGTGGCCCCACAAATAACTTTATTATTAATTAGAGTAATTTGACTGCGCGCAGTCGACGGGTATGCCTCCACTTTCCCGCACAAACACTTGAGTTTTGACATATTTGACCCTTGACCTTTATCATATCTGGCCCAAAATCTAATCAGTTAATTACTCTGTCTAACTTTACCTTTGTACCAAGTTTGATGAAATTCTGTCCAATATTTCTTGAGTTCGGGCGTAAACAGTAAAATTTCAGAGTTTGACCTTGACCTTTATCAAATCTGGTCCAAAATCTAATCACCTAATTGCCCTGTCTTACTTTACCTTTTTACCAAGTTTGATGAAATTCTACAATTTGCTTCTTGAGTCATCACGTAAACGAAAATCCGGACGGACGGACGAACGGACGGACAACCCGGAAACATAATGCCTGCAGCACCCTTGGTGGGGAGGCATAAAAACAAACAAACAATAGGACCGCCTTTCCTGAAGCTCACCTGGATCAGGAGAAGAAACAATCACTCAAAACCACGCAGACTCCTTAGACCCCGAATTTTTTTTAATACCGTGAACAAATCTTGGTACATCAGGGTGATGAAGGTTGTGGTCAAATCTCAATGAAATTTTTTGTGTTATTTAGGGAAGAGCAAATACTATTTTTGGGGGGGGGACGTCAACCCTCCCCCCCCCCCCCCGTAGACTCCCTTAATGAGTGCAGATTTTGATGCAGTCATTACTCTTTGGTACATGACAGGTGATAAAGGTTGTGGTCAAGTTTCATCCAAGTTGTATGTGTACTTTTGGAGAAGAGAACAAATACCAATTTTGGAGGGAAGTCAAAAAAGCCCCCGTAGACTCCCTTAATGAGGGAAGATTCTGATGCGGTCAATAAACCTTTGTTAAGCATCACATATGAAGCTTGTGGCCAAGTTTCATCAAAATCGTGTGTTTGGTTCAACCGATAATGACTGAAGTGTTTACAGACTGACTGACTCGCTCAACTACGGACACTGCTCGATCGCATAAGCTCACCTGACTAGAGTCCAGGTGAGCTAAAAATGATTTGTATAATCCAATGTCTTGAGGGCTTGATATCAAGTTGATGTCCATGGTAAAGAAACTAAATAGGTCAAAAGAAACAAATAAACAAGAAGAAGACGTCGTGCAGAACACGACACTTGCAAAATCCAGAAAACAAATTTGACCTCAAACATAATTGGCGGTTGAATTCAATGACCAAATATGCAACTCCTCTTCAAATTTCAAGTAAATCGGAAGAAAATTAAGGATTTTAGAGATACCACCTTAGTTGTTGACCTTGAATCCCAACCCAGCTATAAACTGCCATCCCAGTGTTTCAGTCAAGGCGATTCAACAATGCGTCGTCGTTCTTCGGATGGATGTTAAATAGAGCATCTCGTCTGCCGGCATTAGTTGGTGGACGTCAAAAATCTCACGGTGTCATTTTTGCGAGCCATCACTGGCACCATGGCCAAATTCAAAATTGCTGCCTTAACTTCCTGAGCCGGAGTGGCGACCCAACTAGGACTGCAGCCTAGTAACTGCTTCAGCAGCACCAACGCCCTGCATGGACTATGGTACATGATGGTGATGAAACCTTCCTTCATATATGATAATGCAATTCACATAACCATAAATTTGCATATTTACACATCTCGTTTGTTCGAATAAATAAAAGAAAACGTTTAAAACAAACAAGAATGACCACACTTGTGGTCACAACCTGTGACACAATGTGGTCCCCTCTCTCACTCCCTCCGTATTCCCATCAGCGAAGTGATGGGTGGTATTTGCTAGTGGTAAAGAAAGAAGGAAACACAAAAGCGCGGATAAAAAAAATTGTTGCAAATTTGATGATAAAAGCTAATATGGTAAAAATGTATGGCTGGACACACACACGCACGCACACACACACACACACAATCGTAAATAAATAAATAAACAAGGAAGGAAGGAAGCGATTTAAAAAAAACACCCAGATGTCTCATGCTGTGCAGCGGCAGACAGGCTTTTAAGGCCTATTTCTACTAACTGGGACTCTGCCCTCTGACATTTTGACAAAAGTATTTATTATTACTATTCTCATAACAATGGGTTGTTGATTATGCCCTAGATTGACAGACACACAGACACAAAAGAACACAAACACACACACACACACACACACACACACACACACACACACACACACACACACACACCCTCATCTCCCGCTGCATGGGCAGACGAGCTAGCAACAGCAAATGAAATGGAAGCGCGTTTTTCATCACAGGAATCTCCTTAACCACTCATCCATGAAGGTTGAACCTTATAAAAGGGCCAGCAGAGCCAAAGAGGAGCCAATAATGGATGTGAAGACTCTTGTGCATCAAAGCTGCCTCGAGAGCACCTGCTACGAGTCAACCGAGAGCTCATGGCACAGTCCCCCCAGCACGTCAGCAGCTCACATGATGTCCCGCCGACTTCGTCGCAAACGCATGTTACGAGCCAACCAATCAGCTATCGTTACACGTATTAATTTTCACAGGATTTGTCTGTGTCTGTGCAATGATGCATCACAGTATCAGGAACGCCAAGACGTTGGGCCATATTCGAGGGTTTTTGGAAGGCAGGCAAAAAAAGGGGAGGATATTTGATGGCTTTCTTGCACCCAAGAAACTGAAAAAGGCATTTAGAGGCTTTCCCTGGCTCAGTGTGAACCCTGTACAACCCAACGAGCAATGAGAGAGTAGATATTTTGATTTAGCAAAAACGGCTTCTTCACGGCATTCTCCATCGATGACCCCTTAAAGTAGCCGGTGTTGGCGTAGCGGAAAGGGTGGTGGCTTGGGATCCTCGGGTCCTGAGTTTGAGCTCCGTTTCCACTGAATTAACACCAAGGGGTTGACTCAGTCTGTCATCCTTCCGAGGTCGGCGAAATGAGCACCAGTATACTGGCAATAGGGGCACTGCATCAGCAGCATAGCTGCACCCTGAATCAGTGATGCAACAAGCAGCCAAAAAGGCAGCACACGATGGGGAACCCCTTCAAATTTTCTCCTTTGCCGACACTCCAAAAAGGCAGATTTCCTTCGTTCTCTCATTTATAATTCTCCACTTCCGGTCACATGCTGCTTACCGTCTCCTTTGAAAAGCTAAATCATGGGAGATTAGAGCATGCACAAACAAACAGTACAGATACAAAACCAAAAATAAAAAAATAGTTGCTTCTTTAGCAAGGGTAAAAATCAGCAAAGCAGTCAGCAAGTGGAGTCCTCAAAATTCCAATTCAAAACAATTGAGAGGTCCCCAAAAAAGACTTGTAACAATGTTATCCTTGACCACCATAAAGTGGTTCTGGTTTTGAAGAACACGAAGGATGGATGTACTCACATCGATCTTGGAGGACTTGGCGAATGCACCGACAGGATGGACATGGTCGTAAAGGATAATAACCCCCACCATGACGCGCAGGCAGAAGAATGCCGTATCCTCGTTCATGAACCGGTTTTTGTACTCCCTAACACAGAGCGTTGTACAACCAAGCAACGGTAAATGGAGAGGGAGGGGGGAAAGAGCAGGGAAGTGACATCATGAGAGAGAAGGAATCATTTACCAAAGTCAAATGGACTCATTGAGAAAAACCTAAAGGGACTTTGTCATCCGCTTTCCAAGATTTCAATGTTCATTATGATGCAGACAAAAACGCTCCAATCAGAGCACGTTGCACGACGCTCCAAAAATGCAATTATAACCGCAATGAGGTTGAGGGAGATGCTGACTCATGCCGTTGTGCCGCTCTTCGAACAAATCATGATTGTTTGGTGATTTGATGTAATGTCATTAAAAAAAAAATTCCGAAGTGAAATAACTCTCTGCATGCATGTTTCCCAGTACGTAGAGATCGCACATTTCTCCCATTCTGTTCGTTGTGTTCATTCTCTTGTTACGACTTGCAGTTTTCGTTTCTAATGCTGTCGTGTAATCTGTTGTTGTGGGTATCAATGTTTGATTTTACTATGAACGGCCTTTGACTTCAAGATCAAAAACTACTTGGCCAACTTCCCTTGAATTTTGCACAACTGCTTGGGATACGTATCAGCAGGTGCAAACTAAATTTGGCCACCTACCCCTCTCCACCTGCCGAGGAGGATGGAGAGATGATCCTAAGTTCGGGTGTATATTAATATTTGTGTAGCTTCGTTGGTACCTTAAAAAAAACTAAAAATAACCTATCACATTGCTTTATTGTCTCATTTACTCTGGCTTGACCGACTGACTTTCTATCCCGGGTAAGTATCAGCTGTTTCTGCTCTTTGGTCACGGCTGCAGTTGATCTGAATAGAGATCACCTCTCCCTCTCAACTGGAGTCTCTTGACTCACATTTTGGGACAAAGTTTGGGACAGAGTTTCACATTGTACACACAGACGCGATTGTCCAATAGTCACACTCCGACCGATACGGCCATGGCGTAAGTAAACATAGTCCTGTACGACGATTTTTTTTCTTGTGAGCTCAAAGTTGAACTCGTCAGACATTCATTATATGAAGCTCTGTGCCAAATTTGGCAATTCCAGCCACTCTGGTTGTCAAGTTGTTCTGCCAACACACAGACAAGCCCACAGACACAGAACTGTCGTGCCCGGCTAACAGCCATGGCATAGGTAATAATCTGTAACATTTTCAACAAAAGAAAATAGATCCTACTTTTAACTATTAAAGAAAGTAACTGTTACATTTAAATTTAGTTGACCGTTTTGTTTTCTACCATTCAACGTTTAAAATTCTGCAGAATCAGAAGAAAAGGCAGAAGAAACCCAATTCCCACCCATTCCTGACATCCTCAACCACCACCCCCCCCGCCCTCCTCATCCTCCACCACAAAAACATCAACAATCATGTCATTGAAAACTAGCAAATAAAAAAAGGAAGCATGATAAAAGATAAGCAATTTATATTGCGATGGGCAAGTGTTTAACAGCTTCATCTTGACATCCAACGGCAACGATAAAAATGGGAAACCCCTTCGATTCTGACGGATTGGTACAAACAATGGGATTATTGCGGTGGTGCAGTTGTTGAAATGAATCTCAATTCAAAAGGTCAGAGCTTGGTTTACTGAACTAAACGAGCGCAGCGTACAAAAGATAAGGCAGGCAAGACAAGGCTCACTCACGGTCTCTCCAGCATGACTTTGCAGACACTCGACATCGTGCTGAGACAATCGGTTGTGTTGTCAATGGACAGCGACCTCGTCTAGGGAGAAAACAAGTACAACTGCAAATTATACAAATGCCAAAAGAAACGTCAGGGTAAGCTTCCAAAATTTACCAAAGCACTGAACTATTTTTATTCTTTCCTCTGCGGAAGTCAAGGCTCAAGGAAGAGTTGACATTGGTTGGTAGGTTGACGGTGTGACATATTGGGGAGAAAAAAACAAATTGCACAGGCATGCAACAGCACACCAAGCAGGCAGGAAAAGGGGTATGTGGTGAGGGAGAGTAGAAGAATCACAGGAATGGGTATGGGACACACTACGAGGTGGCGATGAGCAGCGATCTGTAAACTGGACAACAAATCCAGGGACAACAAGAAGCACAAGAGAGAGCCAAAGACCTGTACCTCTGTGACAAACTTCATCATGACATCCGTTAGCTTTTTCAGCATGGGTGTGGCGTTAGCATAGAAGAGAGACATTTTGTTGGCCATCTCGCTATTTACCTCCACTTCCTCCATCTGCAGAAAAACAAAAAAACAAATTGGAATCACAGTCAGGAGCGAATGCGATTGTTCATGGAAATAAACCGAATTGCCCGTTTGTTTTTTTTCCTCCTCCATCGGAGCACGAGTCGCATGAATCTGTGAACCGAGGTTCAAATCCCATATTGCCCTGTTGACTTTCACATTCACATGAAAGTACACTGTGTTACCAAAGGGACGGGGCCAGTCAACAAAGCGCAACACACCACTGAACGAGCACTCGCACTGGAGGAATGGTCCCAATACTTTTGGTAATATAGTGCACATTACGATCTCCTTCGGATCTTAATTATACCTCACCATGTCCTTGCTGACAATTATTTGCACACTTGAAACTCTTCTGTGAGCTTTGTAATGGAACCGTTTCATCACAGTGGCATCATACCAAGTTATAAATGTCTAAGGTATAAATATTTGTTGGCCTCTGAGCAATTGTGTTTTTCAAAATGAACAAAATAGCCATTTGTACACGGATACGTTTCACAGACACCACGCACAACACGCTCTCACATCAACACTGCCAATCCTCCTGCGTTGAAGCACTCTTCGGTAGAAGCTGAAGTCATTCTGGATTGAGGGATTTGCCATCTGCAAGATATGTCATCAAAACATCCATTCATCCAAAGAAAACAAACAAGTTGACAGCATTACCATTAGTAGTTGTGAAATGAAGAAGCAATTAAAGGGTACAATACAATCAAATAGTAGTACATGGTGACAATAGCTGGG
>CM068966.1:80137508-80162992 GCA_035128595.1 Eptatretus atami
CTATCTTGCTCTGCTTTACGATCTTTGATATACAGAAAGTACAAGAAAGTACCGAAAATACCTCATATTTATATCCATCTTTTTCAACAATGTTTATTTAGCGAACAGATCCTGATTTTTGCCATAATTTATTAACTAGTACACTTCTAAAACGGAAACGTCATTAAACACTTCAAGCATTTTCTTCAATGTGCTGTAATCGTTGCAGAGTTTACGTTTAAATTTTCCAAACGCGATCATGTAATATTCGGTTAGTTTACTTACCTTGTTATTATTATTTCTTAATTTCGTGTTTACAGAGGAAATCGTTGGGAAGGTTCACCGCACGAGACCGTTTTATGTCCCAAATTCCGAGAGCGGATCTTGGTTATATACACCTCATTACGTCACCGGATGCGTCCCCCACCCCTCTGGTTGTAAAAAGTCACGAAACAATGACAAGGGACAAGTGTGGTGATGTGAAGGAATTTGAAGGAATGCGTGAGGTGATGTGAAGGAATGCGTGAGGTGATGTGAAGGAATTTGAAGGAATGCGTGAGGTGATGTGAAGGAATTATGAAGGAATGCGTGAGGTGATGTGAAGGAATTATGAAGGAATGCGTGAGGTGATGTGAAGGAATGCGTGAGGTGATGTGAAGGAATGCGTGAGGTAATGTGAAGGAATGCGTGAAGTGATGTGAAGGAATGCGTGAAGTGATGTGAAGGAATGCGTGAAGTGATGTGAAGGAATGCGTTGAGTGATGTGAAGGAATGCGTGAAGTGATGTGAAGAATGCGTGAGGTGATGGAAGGAATGCGTTGAAAAGTGATGTGAAGGAATGCGTGAGGTTAACGTGAAAGGAATTGCATGAGGAATGTGAAGGAATGCGTGAGTGAATGTGAAGGAAGAATGCGTGAAGTGATGTGAAGGAATGTTGTGAAGTATGTGAAGGATGGCGTAGGTTGATGTGAAGGAATGCGTGAGGTGATGTGAAGGAATGCTGTGAGGTGATGTGAAGGAATGCTGTGAAGTGGATGTTGAAGGAATGCGTCTGAGGTAATGTGAAGGAATGCGTGAGGTAATGTGAAGGAATGCGTAGGTAATGTGAAGGAATGCGTGAGGTAATGTGAAGGAATGCGTGAGGTGATGTGAGGAATTTAAGGAATGCGTTAGGTGATGTGAAGGAATTGGAAGGAATGCGTGAGTGATGTGAAGGAATTATGAAGAATGCGTGAGGTGATGTGGAAGAGGAATGCGTGAGGTGTGAGTGAAGGAATATGAAGGAATCGTGAGTGATGTGAAGGAATGCGTGAGTGATGTGAAGGAATGCGTGAGTAATGTGAAGGAATGCGTGAGTGATGTGAAGGAATGCGTGAAGTGATTGTGAAGGAATGCGTGAAGTGATGTGAAGGATGCGTGAGTGATGAAGGAATGCGTGAAGTGATGTGAAGGAATGCGTGAGGTGATGTGAAGAATGCGTGAAGTGATGTGAAGGAATGCGTGAGGTGATGTGAAGAATGCGTGAAGTGATGTGAAGGAATGCGTGAGAGTAAGGATGATGAGGTAATGTGAAGGAATGCGGAGTAAGTGAAGGAATGCGTGAAGTGATGTGAAGGAATGTGTGAAGTGATGTGAAGGAATGCGTAGTGATGTGAAGGAATGCTGAGTGATGTGAAGGAATGCGTGAGTGATGTGAAGAATGCGGTGAGTGATGTGAAGGAATGCGTGAGGTAATGTGAAGGAATGCGTGAGGTAATGTGAAGGAAATGCGTGAAGTAATGTGAAGGAATGCGTGAGGTAATGTGAAGGAATGCGTGAGGTAATATGAAGGAATGCGTGAGGTGATGTGAAGAATGCGTGAGGTGATGTGAAGGAATGTGGAAGTGTGAATGTGAAGGAATGCGTGAGGTGATGTGAAGGAATGTGTGAAGTGATGTGAAGGAATGCGTGAGGTGATGTGAAGGAATGCGTGAGGTGATGTGAAGGAATGCGTGAGGTAATGTGAAGGAATGCGTGAGTGATGTGATGGAATTGGAAGGAATGTGTGAGGTGATGTGAAGGAATGCGTGAGGTGATTGAAGAATAATGAAGGAATGCGTGAGGTGATGTGAAGGAATGCGTGAGGTGATGTGAAGGAATGCGTGAGGTGATGTGAAGGAATACGTGAGGTGATGTGAGGAAGTGTGAGGTGATGTGAAGGAATTTAATGGTGAAGAATGCGTAGTGATGTGGAAGGAATGCGTGAGGTGATTGAAGGAATGTGTGAGGTGATGTGAAGGAATGTGTGAAGTGATGTGAAGGAATGTCGTGAGGTGATGTGAAGGAATGTGTGAGTGATGTGAAGGAATGCGTGAGGTGATGTGAAGGAATGGGTGAGGTGATGTGAAGGAATGCGTGAGGTGATGTGAGGTGATGTGAAGGAATGCATGAGGTGATGTGAAGGAATGTGTGAGGTGATGTGAAGGAATTATGAAGGAATGCGTGAGGTGTGTAAGGAATGTGTGAGGTCATGTGAAGGAATGCGTGAGGTGATGTGAAGAATGTGTGAGTGATGTGAAGGAATGCAGAGGTGATGTGAAGGAATGCGTGAGGTGATGTAGGTAATGTGAAGGAATGTGTGAGGTGATGTGAAGGAATTATGAAGAATGCGTGAGGTGATGTGAAGGAATTATGAAGGAATGCGTGAGGTGATGTAAGGAATGCGTGAGGTGATGTGAGGAATGTGTGAGGTGATGTGAAGGAATGCGTGAGGTGATGTGAAGGAAATATGAAGGAATGCATGAGGTGATGTGAAGGAATTATGAAGGAATGCGTGAGGTGATGTGAAGGAATTATGAAGGAATGCGTGAGGTGATGTGAAGGAATTATGAAGGAATGCGTGAGGTGATGTGAAGGAATGCGTGAGGTTTTCTCAATTCTTGTGATTTGGATTCTTGTTCTGCGGTCAATCAGGGAAAGTTTTTGGCCCAAGCTTTCACGTACCGGGGTGTCAGCCAAGTCTGAGGGGTGCAGGTGATAACTTGCCGACTCTTCACGAAAGGCACCATGGGATATTTAATTTCCACCAACGATTAAGCAGATAGGTCGTTCCGGCTGAACGGCTCTCCTAAGGGACGGCACACAGGTTGATGCCTCGCCCTGCATGTGAAACACCAGGATGATAGGTCATAGCTGAGTCTAGATTCGAACCCCGGATAGACAGCTTCGAATCGAGTGTGCATACCTGGAGGATGGGAGCCAACGCTATCCTGCCACCTGAAATCCCACTATCCAATAAAAATTCTCGTCCCAGGGAACCTAGGTTTAAAATCCCAGTGACCTCTGGTTCAATTACAAGGAACCCAAATTTAAAGCAAAGGAACGCGGTTCAAATCCTGGAGAACCGAATGTTAAATCTGAAATAATTCAACTTCAAATCCAGGAAACTCAGGTTCAAATCCCAGGAAACTCAGGTTAAATCCCAGGAAACCGAGTTAAAATCCCAGGAAACCAAGGTTCGAATCCCAGGAAACCCGAGTTAAAATCCCAGGAAAGCCAGGTTAACATCCGAGAAAACTCCACTTCAAATCCCAAGCAACCCAAGGTTCAAATTACAAGAAAAACGATCTGATTCAATCCCAGTAGCGAGTGTTGAAACCAGGTAACCCAAGTTAAATTTGCATCTACCGTACGTCTTTGTCCTCAGCTAAACTTGTTCTTGTAATTCATAGTAAGGTGCACTGATGCCTCCTCATGTCTCAGTTGCATGTGCTTTGTGTACAAACTCTTCCAATAATCTCAGCTCAACAGGGTAGTCAATTTTTTTGTTGAAAGACTGAAAAAGGAGTCTACCTCCAGCGAGCCTCGAGTGATGCTCGAATCGATTTGGCAGGTGTAGCTTTGTTTAGGTCTCATTTCACCGCATGATGGCATCACATTCCAGGGGGTCGAGCCTCCAG
Source organism: Eptatretus atami (assembly GCA_035128595.1). Lineage (NCBI taxonomy): Eukaryota > Metazoa > Chordata > Myxini > Myxiniformes > Myxinidae > Eptatretus > Eptatretus atami. The sequence continues at coordinate 80,141,426 of CM068966.1, forward strand.
GCAGCAGTTTGCTAACTTGGGATTATAAATCTCTCTCAATTGTGGTCCAGGCAGATATTAATGCCGATGAATTGAAGCAAAAGTTTAAAACCATGTACAGTTCCTACTATATATATATAGTCCATGAGCCAGACAAGAGTTGACGACCAGAAAGGGGGACGAAAAGCCGTTATATTTTCCAGTTAGGTTGATGTCTGTAGTAAATAAACAAGCTCAAATGAGCTAAGATCCTCGTCCTCTTAATGATTCATAAAACGAATATGACGTCATTGTGATGTATCAGGTTTGCGATAAATTATCTGTGCTAATGCCCGGCTTGATTCCCGCAAACAAAATTCAAACAGCTTGCCTAGTTTCGGAGATAATGGTATAGGCGATTTCCATTAGCGGCGATATTATGACGTCAACTTTTTTTCTAGGAAGAATTTCCAAAATCGGAGATGGTTACTGCCTGTGCGTGGGCTTTCTGCATATACAGGGAAGTTTCACGAAGATCGATGAAAACTCGGGTTGTGAAACAAAAAATGTCAAAAAATAGGAATGACGTCATAAAAATTGATATGACGTCATAGTGATGATCATATGTCGGTAATTCATCTCTGCTAATGCCCTGTTCGATTCCCCAAACAGAATTCAAAAAGCTTGCCAGTTTCGGAGATAATTTTTTAGGCGATTTCCATTAGCAGAGATATTTTGACGTCATAACTTTTTTTCTAGAGGAATTTTCAAAATCGGAGATGGTTACTGTCTGCGCAGGGTATTTTTTACAATGTATGCCAAGTTTCAGGAAGTTTCGATGAAAACTGTAGCTGTGAAACAAAAAGTCCACAAGAAGAAGATGAAGAACAACAACATGAGTGAACATAGAGATCCTCCATGAGGATCTAAAAAGTCCACAAGAGATGAAGAACAACAACGTGAGTAAGACTTAGAGATCCTCCACGAGGATCTAAAACAATTTGATGGATATCTCGAAGGAGTTGCAAAACACCTTTTTGGCGGCCATCTTGGAAAATGGCTGCCTTATTTGATCATTTTTCTGTAAAATTGACTCTAATTTTGCAGTGGCTGATCCGAGGTATATACAACCCTTAACAATATATGTTCAGTATAAAATTTGGCACATGCTAGTATAACTTTTGTAAACATTGGTCCATTGGATTCTGAAATAATTGAGAAAATCGGTCAGAATTTGAATTTGTCTCGCATAAAATTTTCTACACCGGGCATCATGCTTACTGAACTATTTATGAAACGGGAAATGGCCGCCTGGTAGTTAAATCGATGTGTGTGCTGTAGGAGCGTGTCTTCTCACCTGTTCCTACACTCGTCTAGAAGAAATAGACACAGCACTTTGGAAGGAAAAGCTGGAAAGTGTCGAATTTGACACAGTATCTCTTCCCATGTGTGTACATCCATCCGTCTCTCCAGTGCTTGTCTTTGAAAATATTGACAGGCAAGAGGAAGTCCAAAGTGGAGCAGGAACCTCACATCATGTCAACGGTATCATTGTTCAACCAACATTGTCATCGTGTGCGCCACCGAAACCAGTCACGACTGTCTCCACGAAGGATAAGAAGCGCACAATAAAGGCATTGGGTGTGCAACTGCCAATATACGTTATCGGGAAAAGGAACAGTCCACCCACAATCGTACCACCTGACCTGACTGCAATGCATGCAAGTGCAGCACTGAGAGCATATCAACAGACTTGTTGTGGGTCTTTGTACGCATGTTTGACACATCTGAGAAAACACTGAGTTCTTGGACAGGATTCAACATTCTAACAAGAGAGCACAAATAAGTGATGGCAGATGCGATCGGATACCTGCCTACAATTAACGCATCCGCAACTGAATTATCAACCATCCAGGAAATCTTGTGACAGTCCATTTCCATCCAGTCATTTATACAGCTTGAGAGCACTGCAGTTGTCTTGGATCAGGCACTGCAAGCAAAGGCAACAGAAATTGCATGGAAACAACCGGAAAGGTATGTGGGGATCGTGCTGATGATGGGGAACTTCCATACGATCTGCAACTTGATATCCTCAGTTGATAAGATGTTTGAAGTTGCTGGAATTCGAGATCTGGCTGTGGAATCAGGAGTCACTGCGGAAGGATCAATCAACAAGGTTCTTGAGGGGAAACAGTACAACCAGGCTGACCGTCTTCATAAGTTGATATATGAAGCCCTGCTGAGGTTAGCATGGTCAGGCTTTCAAGAATGGCTGGAAACCAACCATGCTGAAGATCTGCCAAAGTTGAATGACACTATTTGGGTAGTCTGAGCTTTACCAGATAATTTGTCACACCACACACGATGCTGCTATCACTAACAAATACTGCCGGACAATTCTTGACCTGTTTCGCTCTTGCCTGAAGATTTTATGACATGACAGAGGTCAACTTGCAGCTTTTTGGATGACATACATCGAGATGGTTGATATTCTACTTGGATTGTTGCGTGCTGACAGAGAGGGGGACCGGTCCCTCCATCTTTCGTGCATCTGAGGCATGATTCCTTGGTGTTTTGCCATTGACAAATCCTTGATAGGACTTCATCCGTGGACTGAATGTGTTACCTTTAGCGCATTTGCTAGGCAAGGAAAGATGAAGGCTTTGAAAGTCCTCCTGCATGATCAGAAGTTAACAGATATCTTCACATCACTTGGAACGAGCTGGAACATTACCAATGACGTGTTCTGCATCATCCAGGAGTTTTTTTGTCAACTTTTGCAGTCACAATACCAAAGTGACGAAAGTTAATGAACTCAGATCCCAAATGTTCCACAGCACACAAGGGGAGCTCGAATAAGCACAGCATCCATCTTGTGAGGACACGCTCCTACAGCACACGCGTCGATCTAACTACCAGGCAGCTATATGGCGACGGAGTTTAGTCAATTAATTCACCAGATATTCCTAACCCCAGTCAAGGGCATGGATGGACAACAAGTGAAGATGGCAGACTTGTTATCCAGTGGATGACAGGACCCTCCTCTCCTGAAGTTGTTCTCAGTTTGATGTCATGCAAGAGTGTTCGCTTTTGTCGGCCAACTGACTGCTCATACATCATTAATGGCCTGAAATGTATGGCAGCGTGCAAGTTGCACACTTGCTCCGACATGGCCAGTGATGATGAGGAGCCAGAGCATGACCAGCAGGACTCATCAGACAGTGATGACAAATGAAAGGACACCTACATCAGTATGCCAGTAATTATCTGAAACATGAAGAATAGCATTAAAGCTCAGACTTGCCTTATATCTCTATGTTAATATTTCTTATGCCTGTGTTAAATAAGTTAAATATCATCAATATTTCAGTAAGTATGATGCCAAGTGTAGAAAATTTTGTGCGAGAAAAATCCAAATTTCTTACCTATTAAGTATTTTCTCAATTATTTTGGAATCCAATGGACCAATATTTACCAAAGTTATGCTGGCATGTGCAAAATTTTATACTGAACATACAGTATCTTATTGAGGGTTGTATATACCTCAGATCAGCCATTGGAAAGTTGTAGTCAATTTTCAGAAATATGATCAAATGAGGCAGCTATTTTCCAAGATGGTGGCCAAAAAGGTGTTTAGCTACTCTTTCGAGATGTCCATCACATTTTTTTTATTTACTACAGACATCAACCTAACTGTAAAATACAGTGGCTTTTAGTCCCCCTTTCTGGTAGTCAACTAGAAAATATCAATGGCTGGCTCATGGACTACTACTTGAGAAGGACAGAATTATATGATGTGTCATAATGAATCTCATTTTCATTCCCAAAGGTGAATATATCTAACAGGTGTTATACACATATGCGTGGGTTTATCACTAACTTTGTGACCTCATATAGCTATCATGTGCAGCCTGTGGCTGCTGGTTCCTTCATTTTATGGTGGTGCGGCTGGGCCACTGATGCAGCGCCCTCTATTACCAGTCCACTGAGAAGGACGACAGGTTCAGTCAACCCCACCTGGTGTTAATTCAATGGCCGACTGGGGCACGAACTCAAGATCCTAAGATTTTAAGCCAGCCAGCTTAACCGTTAGGGAAACACCAGGCAACCCTGGTCAAATCCCAGGAAAGTCAGGTTAAAATCCCAGGGAACCCTGGTTCAAATCCCAGGAAATCTACCGTATTTGAACCTGGGGTGCCTTGGATTTGAACCAGGGTTTCCTGGGATTGAACCAGGGTTTCCTGGGATTGAACCAGGGTTTCCTGGGATTTGATACAGGGTTGCCTGGGATTTGATGCCCTCTGTAGGTTAGAGTTTATCCATGGTCTTGTGTCTTGTGGGTCTATCTTGTCTTGTGGGTTATCCAGTGTCTTGTGGGTTGGAGCAAGACAAGGAGAAGGAAAACTGTGATGTAACACCAATGGGCTGGAGTTGCTCATCAGGCTCTGGATGCCAATTCTCTGAGTCGCTGATGGCAACAAATCTAATTCATCCTCAGTCGCAGCGGCGATGCACCCCAGTTATAGCTCATTGAAAACATGAAAAAACCCATTACTGTGTATATATTGTTCTGTTTGTGTGGTAGATGGAGGAATTTCATAGTAAAGGTAGGATTGTATCGTGCAGCATGGTCCGTGGACGGGCAGGAGACATCTCAATGTAAATGATGTAGGGAAAACTGTCAGCTTAAGATTGTTACATGTCACCACACGGGGGTGGTGCTGTGTTAACTAGGTAGGGTTTAAGGCTAGTTTCCCACAGTGTGTGATTGCCCCCTGTGACCTTTTCCTACGTATTTTCATTTACAAAGCCATCAATAAAAGAACCACGTTTTTACACCAACAACAACAACAGAGCTGAACGCTTCTGAGCAGGCAAAAACCCCACCTTCCCAGCTTCAGACCGGCAGGCTACACCCCTGGGGCTTAGGATTGGTCAGGGTGATGCTTTGAGAAGAAGGGGCTGGAGAGCCAAGAGGGCAGTTGGAAGCAAAGCGTGAGGCTCTGGTCCCTCTCGGTACAACGAAATAGCAACGTGATTCTCGTTATTCGTGCTGATGTGAATTTGCCTGCGTGCTGGAGCAGGATGCTAGCCATTGACTGTTTGGCTGGGTCATGAAGTTTGGACGTGTTGAGGAGAGTGACAGAAGAAGAGGAGTGTGTCTCTTGGCCTTATCTCGGAGCCTCAGCAATTGCCTGGTTGTATGATCAAGGAGAAAGGCGCTGCCACTTGGTGTGTGTGGACCTGGAACTTAGATGGAGCACGGTGTGGCAATCTTAATCATGGAAGAAACTGTACAGCGGTTTGTGGAACCGTCGCTTCGCTGACGGCAATATTAGGGGTTGGGGGGGGCGAGAGGGAGAGAGGAGGGAGGGGAAGGATAGAGGTGGATGAGGGGGTTGGAGAGGGAGAAAGGGAGAGGGGTCGGAGAGAGGGATGGGTGGAGAGAGAGAGGGATAGGGGTTGGAAAGAGAGGGGGAGGCAGATGGGTGGGATAGGGGAGAGGCAGAAGGGTGGATAGGAGTGAGAGAGGCAGAAGGGTGGGATAGGGTGAGAGAGGCAGAAGGGTGAGAGAGGGAGTGGGAGTGAGGGAGGAGAGGAGGAGTGGTTCTGGCAGATGTGATGTCCAGCTGAACGTCCATCTGAGAGACAGCACACAAATAATGAATCACCCTGCCTGTGAAACACCGGGATGACAGATTATAGCTGAGTTGGTATACGAACCCAGGTGAGACAGCTAAGAGCGAGCATGCGTACTTTCGGCTATTCTGCCATTATCTGGTGATTCATTGCTTTATGAAAACTGAATTAATCCGAGCAGCAGTTCCGACTGCTAAAAAAAAAAATTAAAACAAACAAAAAACCTTTCATTTGCCCAATTTGCACATTCTTTGACACTCTTTCTCTCCTTGACCTCCGGAGAGTTGTATGGTGGAGCAAGGGGGTTGGGAGGAGGATGACGTGAGGAAGAAGGAAGGAGGAAAGCAGCGTGAGGGAGGGAAGGCGGCGAGGGGGGGAGGCAGCGTGAGGGGGGGGGGGAAGGCAGTGTGAGGGGGGGAGGCAGCGTGAGGGGGGGAGGCAGCGTGAGGGGGGGGAAGGCAGCGTGAGGGGGGAGGCAGTGTGAGGGGAAGGCAGCGTGAGGGGGCAGCCTGAAGAGGGGAGACAGTGCGAGGGGTAAGGAGGCAGTGCGATTGGGAGGGGGGGGAGACAGTGTGAGGGAGTGAATGGAAAGCAGTGCGAGGGGGAAGGAGGCAGTGCGATGGAAAGGGGGGGAGGCAGCGTGAGTTGGGGGGGGGAAGGCAGCAGGAGATGACACACAGGGCATTACGGGGTGATAAAACGCCACCAAACAGCAGCGTTTTCTTCTAACCCCGTGTTTCTATAAAACCAGGCAGGAGTATTTAAAAATCAAAAATAATGTGATTTGGTAAAGGCCTACCTGCATGCAGTCCCTCTCACGCAATCCTCTAACCTCCTCGCACTCCATACTAAACGTATACACACACCGCGCAACCTCAACCATTCACTCGCACACATGCACGGATTTCCCACACCCGCACTGCAGGAGGCACGTCCGACGCTTCGATGCTGCAGCACATCCGCTCCCACGAGAGTTTTGCACCGCAGAATACATGGTTCGCGAGACGGTCACATAACCTCCTCCGCAGCGCCACACACCACAGGCCCGAGTTTGAGTTCAGATCGCACACCGCGAAACCCATGCACCGCACACACGTAACCAAGAACAGGCACGCACACCCTTTCATTTGTTCCCATTTCCACCGTCCATGTGTGCTGTCTACATACCTCTTCACTTGCAGAAACTACCAACTATTAATATATTGCAGCAACTATTAGTACATTGTACACCGCTCCTTCCCAATGCCATATCCAGGTGATGCATGATGTATCACCTCAGGCGCCGAAGGAAGGAGTACTTAGTTTTCACTCCGTTTGTTGGGTGGTCGCTAGACTACCGTTATTCTCAGGTTTTCCGTCTGTCTGTTTGTATGTAATGGACAGCTCTGGAGGCCAGAGAGTCAACCGATTTTGATGAACTTGACTGGTAGGTTCATACCAGGATCTAGTTGTATGCTTTGTGAGCGCCGTTGCTTGGACGCCACCGTTGCCTAACAACGGGACTTTGAAATTTTTGAAAAATCCGAAAAAAAAATTATTTTTTTTTTCGAAAATCAAATCACTTCCGCGCTTTTATGCGCAATCTATACAACCTCTTTGTCAAAAATTTCAGCCCGATCCGTAAAAACTGTATGACTAGTATGCAATTATATAGCGACAACCCATGTCGCCTACCGGCTAGTCTGTTTGTTTGTATGTAATGGACAGCTCTGGAGGCCAGAGGAGTCAACCGATTTTGATTAACTTGACTGGTAGGTTCATACCAGGATCTAGGTGTATGCTTTTGAGCACCGTTGCTATGGACGCCACCGTTGCTTAGCAATGGGACTTTTAAATTTTTGAAAAAATCCGGAAAAAAAATTCGGATTTTTTTTTTCGAAAATCAAAAATCGGCTTCCGCGCTTTTATGCGCACTATCATCAACCTCTTTGTCAAAAATTTCAGCTCGATCCGTCGAAAACTGTATGACTAGTATGCAATTATATAGCGACCACCCATGTCGCCTACCGGCTTTGTTTTCTTGTTTGTTTGTTTGTCCAGGCGATATCTCACCCATCCTTTTATCTAGGAAGCTGAAATTTTGGGACAAAAGTGAAGATGTGCTTTGACAAAAACATTATTTTTTATTTTTTGATTCATCATTTAATTGATTAGTTACTTAATTATTATCGATTTATTAATTACTTATTTATTTTATTTCTCATCCTGGCAATATCTGAGGTACCTTTTGAGCTCGGAAGCTGATATTTGGACAGGATAGTGACCAAGTGATTTGGCTATAAAGAGTATTTTAGATCTATTGATTAATCAATCAATCAATTAATTATTCATTTTTCGATTAATTTTCAAAAAGTTAGAGATTCAGATGAAACAGTGGTGGTTTAGGGATGCTATTCGGCAATTGATGGAGAAAGTAATTATTTATGATTATTATTAATTTTAATTATGCAATTAATGAATTATTGAACACCGCTCCCTCCCAATTCCGACTCCATGTGCTGTAAGGCGGTGTGAGGCGGCATCGCCAGGCGCCGAAGGCGGCGAGGCAATCTCAGGCGCTGGAGGATGTTATTTATTTATTTGGCATGGGGGCGGTGTACCTTGAATGTACCTCTACTTGATTATATTAATATTTTGTGATGTAGGCAAATCCCTCAAAACGGAAGGTGCAAACTGCGTACGTAATTACCAAAAAAAAGAGGACCCGCTGTGGACTGTGCCGTCATGGATTGCAAGAGCAGGTTAATGAAGCACGGCGTTTCACTCAATTAAGTTACACTTTCTGCACATTCCATAATTTTTTTCGTCACTCAATATAATCTTCCGAACAGTAGAAAAAGTTAAGTTGAATGCTTTGCTTAAATAAATACACTAAGTTATAAAAAAATCGCTCATTTGTTAAAATTTTCGGATTACACTCCAGATTTTGACACTTACTTTGTCCACCATTTCCGATTCTCAAATCCGACATAATATTTCGATTATATACTTTAATTAGTTGGTGAGAGCAGATCGTGTTTCCAGAACAAGGTATTTTTGAATAGGCCTTATTCAGATGACGTCACCGGTCACGTGACTGTGTCAGCTCCGCCATATTGAGTGGCAAGAAAGTATTACCGCGTCCATAACAACCGATAGGCTCCACTTCAACTACACCGTTATTTCCAAGCAAGCGATTTTTTTTCTGCGAATTGGGGGGGGTTTAAAGGAGTTCCCCCCGGGGGAGTTGTGCCCCGGATGCACTCAGCGATATACTAAAGGCTCTGGAGTGCAGTGTACCGCTTTCCCGCCGAAGAGACCGACGAAATCTTTGGATTCGGTTCTGAGAAGAGAAAAATGGCGACCTGGCGAACCTGACTGGTTGTGAGGCCTTCATTTTGTCTCCGGTATGTAACTAATTTCTGATACGTTATTTCAGTAGTTGGTATTAAATGCGGTGGTTACAAAATATTGTCTATTTGTATCATTTAAAATGCATAATATCCCTTGTTTTATTGACAGAATGAGATAGGCCGATCGCCTTTCTAACAACTGTCTAAAGCGCACAGTTCTAGTTGTTTCCTCGAAATTGTCTTATTGCTATTACATCGCAGATTAAAAAAGTGACGCTGGTTGCTGAACAAAACAAGCAACAACGAATACAATAATAGTGAAATGAAAGAAAACAGGCACTTACCTTTCCTCACGATAATACAGTTCTTGTCAGCTTTCGTCGGATTATGTCACTAACAACCCGGCGACATTTATGAGTAGCGTCCATACTCTTGAGGCTTTCGGCTGGCTTGAGTGTAAGGACTCGGCGTTTCAACGAGGTAACAGATGTCCGGGAAAACGATTTGAGGCCAAAATTTCCTTTCTGTTGTCCATTTATCCTTTGAAATAATATAAGGATCTTCACTAAGACCACACAGCTTCAGTTTTTCGCATACCTCTTCTCATAAATATCATCTAATCCATGGAAATAGCCCAGAAGTTCGCTGACACGTGCGTGGTAGCCATGATTTTTTTGCACTCAATATGGCGGAGCCTTACCTTCCTGTGACGTCACTCGCTTCGGTCAGGGTCAATAGGCAGACTCAAATGCGAATAGGACCCCCATCGAGTTTGAGCGAGGTGTCCAAGGATGGCGCCTGATAAGGATCCTGTATTATTAACTAAGGCCGTTAATTATCTTCAATAGGCTGGTTTTAATTAATCCAAACACCCATTTTTCACTCCTGCACTTCCTTGGAGTTTTCTTAGTATGCATGTAAAGTTTCAGGCTGTAGGTTTCATGGTTTTGGAGTTATGGAGGATACACACACACACTGACATTTATCAGCATTGATATTGTTACGAATCTGGAAGCCATCGCACACAAAGCCAGAGTCCCCGTAGATCAGTTATATCGGTAAGTATGTGTTTTATAGTTAGGTCCCGTCCCTTATGTCTAATGGGAATTTCATGTGTGCGCTGCGGGTTTGTTACTTAATCTTTAGATTTTCGTAGTTGTTACGATTTCGGTCCGCCCGGCGTGCGATCGGCACGTAACTCAAATCGCGACCGCGTCGCCCACTGAACGGACTATTCAGTCGTGACCCTCCTTGGAACTACCGCCAGGAGCTAGTCACGGGTGGGTCTTTCGACCACACCACATCGTGCCAATCGGCCACCCGCGCAGGATAGGGTTGTTCGCCAAACTCGACCAACCGAAGTACCTGCGAGTAGTTAACCGGGCGATCGTACTTCCCGCTGGCCGGCCTAGGACGAACCGCTTAAGCGGTCCGTTCCGTGCTTCAGTGATAACCGAGCGGTGTTATCGCCGACCCTGACGGATGTGTTCTATTTACTGGGTGCTTACACCCTTTACCAATTCCTTCCGTTATGCAAGATGGAACTTTCAAACAAGGAAAGGACGCAACGAAACGGGGAACAGTTCAACAAGCACATTTATTGCACACTCAGACAAGGCACGTATTTACAGCCATACAGTAAATCATGCACGTACACAGTGAAAGCAAGCAAAGGCAGAGTTACAACCGAATAAAGTGTCTTTATTTCACACGCACCTTAGACAATTCTACTTGTAAGACGGCGCCACCACATGCATTTACACAAAAGCAAAGAAAAGCCACCCTCACAGACAAGGGTGGCAGACAGGTCCGTGGACCAAATGTACGTGGGACCTGATGAGCGGCCAGGTCCACGAGACCGAGGGTCTTACCGCGCGCCTCGTGGCGCGATGGCGGGCAAGCCGCGATGTCAGGTAGCTGCGCCTGGCTTCGTGCCCTGCGTGGGCGGTGGCTCTCTCCGGCGTTCTCCGCGCAGGCACGTGTTTCACGTCGGCACCACGTTGGGGAGGGAACGGACGGGGTTACCGGCGCTTTTTTAGCGCGGAGCTCGGTAAGGAGAGGGAATTGCTGACGCTCCCTCCAACGAGTTGACGCTCTGGACCGCACTGGCTCCGGCGAACTCCTCCTGGCTGTGGCCTCCACTATGCCCCTTCTCCGGCGGTCCCCACTCAGCCCTCTGGTTCGCCTCTGAGCCTCCTCCGCGTCCTGCTCCACTCAGCAACTCGCCCTCCTCGCCCTCAACTTCGACCTGAGCTCCTTCCTCTCTGTCGATCGGCCCCGTCTGCCTTTCCCGTCTGTTCGCTCCGTCTCCCGACTCTGCCCCACCGACACTGCTCCACCGACACTGCCTCGAGCTGTGTTGTGCTCGCGCTTATATAGGCCGGGGGAGGAGTGCATATGTAAATTTGTGGATCACAGCGGGTTTGAGGCGGGGCTACACCACCTGATGCTCAGCATTGATGGATGAAAAGTGGGCGTGAATGATTCTGATCCGATTTCTTCTTCGAAAGGATCCATTCACAACCCATGGCACGACGTTCGGTAGAAAGGCGAAGGTGGTGGGAGTTTGCTGTGGTGGTTTGGGAAGGGTGTTGGTGGTGGCGATTTGGTTGTTGGGGGATGATTGGTCCAAAATAACGACAGCAAAAGAAAACAGCTATCTCAAAGGATCGCAGCCCTGTGAACACGGAAATTCCCTCTAAACAACGGTGGGGAAATCTAACTACACATATACTTATCGTCATAACTGATCTAAGTCCTTTATGGTGGTCTTGCGAATTTCACAGCCGTAACAGTATATTGATGACTTCGTCATCTGTTTGTGTGTTTGTTACAAATTAAAGATTTCGTAAGTATATTGATGACTACGTTTCTGTTTGTTGTTTGTTACTTCGAATCTAAGATTCGTAGTATATTGATGCCTTCCGTTTCGTATGTTTGTTTTTGTTTTGTTTGTTTGTTTGTAGGCACGATAACTCGAGAACGGAAGAAGCTCCAATGTCAAATTACTCACGTGATTCAGGAGGGTGATGGCTGCGCTGATTAGATTTTGGTCAAAATCGGTCAAAGGTCAAGGTCACAGTGAGGTCAAACATAATTCCGTAAATTAACATGGAGAATGTGAGTATTTTTGCTCGTCGACGTTACGAGTTCGTTTTAACTTCGATTTTAATTTTGTCTTCGGTTTTTGCGATCACTTCGGATGCTTAACACTCGGTTGTCGAATTCTGGTAAAAATCGGATGTTTTGGAGACGTTTTAGATTGTATAAAAAAATATTTCACTCGAGCGTCAAGGGTCATCCCATGATGCATTGCGCTCGAGCAGACGTCACGGGTCGTCCATGATGCATGCGCTCGAGCAGACGCGTCGTTGATTGACGTAAAGGTTTTGCATGGAGAAATGGAGATTTTTTGCTTCGCTCGACGTTACGAGTTCGTTTTAACTTCGATTTTAATTTATCTTCGTTTTTGCGATCGCTTAGGACGCTTAAAACTCGGTTGTCGAATTCTGGTAAAATCGGATGTTTTGGAGACGTTTTAAGATTGTATAAAAATATTTCACTCGAAGCGTCAAGGGTCGTCCATGATGCATTGCGCTCGAGCGCAGACGTACGGGTCGTCCCATGATGCAGTGCGCCTCGAGCAGACGTCACGGGTCGTCCCATTGATGCAGTGCGCTCAGCAGACATGTCGTTGAGTGACATTAAGGTTTTGCATGGAGAAATGGAGATTTTTGCTTCGCTCGACGTTACGAGTTCGTTTTAACTTCGATTTTAATTTTGTCTTCGGTTTTTGCGATCGCTTAGGACGCTTAAAACTCGGTTGTCGAATTCTGGACAGCGATGAATAACTGATATATATATAAATAATAAGTCTTTTATCAGATTCTTCTGAAAGTAATACACCTATTATCTGGCATATCCTGCTGTACTGAATCACTTTAAAAAAAAAAAAAATGGAATTTTTATAAGAAATCTGTTTTTGTCTGGGACTCATTATCTGCAAACCACAGTTGTAAAATCGTAGACCACAATGAATTCAGATTCAGCTCCCCTTGGGCTTCTGACTGATTCATGCTTTTATTGAGACAAGGTCAGAGGTCGTTGATGATTTCGTAAGTACCAGTCTATGACTGCTTGTTTGTTTGTGTTATGTGTTTTGTTTGTAGGCACGATAACTCGAGAACGGAAGAAGCTACCAATGTCAAATTACACCACGTGATTCAGGAGGGTGATGGCTAGTGCTGATTAGATTTTGGTCAAAATCGGTCAACGGTCAAGGGCACGGTGAGGTCAAACATTCGATTTTTGATGGTTTGGTACAGATAACTTGAGAACGGAAGAAGCTGCCAATGTCAATTACACACGTGATTCAGGAGGGTGATGGCTAGTGTGATTAGATTTTGGTCAAAATCGGTCAACGGTCAAGGTCACGGTGAGGTCAACATTCGATTTTTGATGGTTTGGTACAGAATCATCGTTGAAACTTCTGGTTTGCGTCGCTACCTCTCTAGAGACAGCTTTATTAGACAAGGTCAGAGGTCAAGTTGACGATTTCGTAAGTACAGTCTATGACTGCTTTGTTACTTACGAAATCTAAAGATTTCGTAAGTATATTGTGACTACCGTTTCTGTTTGTTTGTTTGTTTGTTACTTACGAAATCTAGATTTCGTAAGTATATTGTGGACTTCCGTTTCTTTGTATGTTTGTTTGTTTGTTGTTTGTAGGCACGATAACTCAGAGACGGAAGAAGCTACAATGTCAAATTACCACGTGATTCAGGAGGTGATGGCTAGTGCTGATTAGATTTTGGTCAAATCGGTCAAAGGTCAAGGTCACAGTGAGGTCAACATCCAAAAAATGATAACTCGAGAACGGGAAGAAGCTACCAATGTCAAATTACACACGTGATTCAGGTGGAGGTGGCTAGCCTGATTCGATTTTGGTCAAAATCGTCGGTCAAGGTCACAGTGAGGTCAAACATCCGAAACATTCGATTTTTGATGTTTGGTACAAGAATCATCGTAGAACTTCTGGTTTGCGTCGCTACCTTCTCTAGAGACAGCTTTTATTAGACAAGGTCAGAGGTCAAGTTGCGATTTCGTAAGTACCAGTCTATGACTGTTGTTACTTACGAAATCTAAAGATTTCGTAAGTATATTGATGACTACCGTTTCTGTTGTTTGTTTGTTTGTTACTTACGAATCTAGATTTCGTAAGTATATGATGACTTCCGTTTCTGTTTGTATGTTTGTTTGTTTCTTTGTTTGTTTGTAGGCACGATAACTCGAGAACGGAAGAAGCTACCAATGTCAAATTACACCACGTGATTCAGGAGGGTGATGGCTAGTGCTGATTAGATTTTGGTCAAATCGGTCAAAGGTCAAGGTCACAGTGAGGTCAAACATCCAAAAATGATAACTCGAGAACGGAAGAGCTACCAATGTCAAATTACACCACGTGATTCAGGGGTGGTGGCTAGCGCTGATTCGATTTTGGTCAAATCGGTCAAAGGTCAAGGTCACAGTGGAGTCAACATCCGAAACATTCGATTTTTGATGTTTGGTACAGAATCATCGTAGAAACTTCTGGTTTGCGTCGCTACCTTCTCTAGAGACAGCTTTTATTAGACAAGGTCAGAGGTCAAGTTGACGATTTCGTAAGTACCAGTCTATGACTGCTTGTTACTTACGAAATCTAAAGATTTCGTAAGTATTTGATGACTACCGTTTCTGTTTGTTTGTTTGTTTGTTACTTACGAAATCTAGATTTCGTAAGTTATATTGATGACTTCCGTTTCTGTTGTATGTTTGTTTGTTTGTTTGTTTGTTTGTAGCACGATAACTCGAGAACGGAAGAAGCTACCAATGTCAAATTACACCACGTGATTCAGGAGGGTGATGGCTAGTGCTGATTAGATTTTGGTCAAAATCGGTCAAAGGTCAAGGTCACAGTGAGGTCAAACATAATTCCGTAATTAACGTGGAGAAATGTGAGTATTTTTGCTTCGCTCGACGTGTACGAGTTCGTTTTAACTTCGATTTTAATTTTGTCTTCGGTTTTTGCGATCGCTTCGGATGCTTAAACTCGGTTGTCGTTCTGGTAAAAATCGGATGTTTGGAGACGTTTTTAGTGTATAAAAAAATATTTCACTCGAAGCGTCAAGGGTCGTCCATGATGCATTGCGCTCGACAGACGTCAGGGTCGTCCCATGATGCATTGGCCGAGCAGACGCGTCGTTGAGTGACATTAGGTTTTGCATGGAGAAATGGAGATTTTTTGCTTCGCTCGACGTTCGAGTTCGTTTTAACTTCGATTTTAATTTTGTCTTCGGTTTTTGCGATCGCTTAGGACGCTTAAAACTCGGTTGTCGAAATTCTGGTAAAAATCGGATGTTTTTGGAGACGTTTTAAGATTGTATAAAAAATATTTCACTCGAAGCGTCAAGGGTCGTCCATGATGCATTGCGCTCGAGCAGACGTCACGGGTCGTCCGATGATGCAGTGCGCTCGAGCAGACATGTCGTTGAGTGACATTAAGGTTTTGCATGGAGAAATGGAGATTTTTGCTTCGCTCGACGTTACGAGTTCGTTTTAACTTCGATTTTAATTTTGTCTTGGGTTTTGCGATCGCTTAGGACGCTTAAAACTCGGTTGTCGAAATTCTGGAACAGCGATGAATAACTGATATATATATAATAATATAAGTCTTTTATCAGATTCTTCTGAAAAGTAATACACCTATTATCTGGCATATCCTGCTGGTACTGAATCACTTAAAAAAAAAAAAAATGGAATTTTTATAAGAAATCTAGTTTTTGTCTGGGACTCATTATCTGCAACCACAGTGTAAAATCGTAGACCACAATGAATTCAGAATTCAAGCTCCCCTTGGGCTTTCTGACTGATTCATGCTTTTATTAGACAAGGTCAGAGGTCAAGTTGATGATTTCGTAAGTACCAGTCTATGACTGCTTGTTGTGTGTTTGTTTGTTTGTAGGCACGATAACTCAGAACGGAAGAAGCTACCAATGTCAAATTACACCACGTGATTCAGGAGGGTGATGGCTAGTGCTGATTAGATTTTGGTCAAAATCGTCGAAAGGTCAAGTCACAGTGAGGTCAAACATCCAAAAAATGATAACTCGAGAACGGAAGAAGTCACCAATGTCAAATTACACCACGTGATTCAGGTGGGTGGTGGCTAGCGCTGATTCGATTTTGGTCAAAATCGGTCAAAGGTCAAGGGTACAGTGAGGTCAACATCCAAAACATTCGATTTTTGATGGTTTGGTACAGAATCATCGTAGAAACTTCTGCTTTGCGTCGCTACCTTCTCGAGAGACAGCTTTTATTAGACAAGGTAAGAGGTCAAGTTGACGATTTCGTAAGTACCAGTCTATGACTGCTTGTTTGTGTGTTTGTTTGTTTGTAGGCACGATAACTCGAGAACGGAAGAAGCTACCAATGTCAAATTACACACGTGATTCAGGAGGGTGATGGCTAGTGCTGATTAGATTTTGGTCAAAATCGGTCAAAGGTCAAGGTCACAGTGAGGTCAAATATTCGATTTTTGATGGTTTTGGTACAGATAACTCGAGAACGGAAGAAGCTACAATGTCAAATTCACCACGTGATTCAGGAGGGTGATGGCTAGTGCTGATTAGATTTTGGTCATAATTGGTCAAAGGTCAAGGTCACAGTGAGGTCAAACATCAAAAAATGATAACTCGCGAAGGAAGAAGCTACAATGTCAAATTACACCACGTGATTCAGGAGCGTGATGGCTAGTGCTGCTTAGATTTTGGTCAAAATCGGTCAAGGTCAAGGTCACAGTGAGGTCAATATCGATTTTTGATGGTTTGGTACAGTATAACTCGAGAACGGAAGCTACCAATGTCAAATTACACCACGTGATTCAGGAGGGTGATGGCTAGTGCTGATTAGATTTTGGTCATAATCGGTCAAAGGTCAAGGTCACAGTGAGGTCAAACATCCAAAAAATGATAACTCGCGAAGGGAAGAAGCTACCCAATGTCAATTACACCACGTGATTCAGGAGGGTGATGGCTAGTGCTGATTAGATTTGGTCAAAATCGGTCAAAGGTCAAGGTCACAGTGAGGTCAAACATCCAAAACATTCGATTTTTGATGCTTTGGTACAGAATCATCGTAGAAACTTCTGGTTTGCGTCGCTACCTTCTCTAGAGACAGCTTTTATAGACAAGGTCAGAGGTTCAGTTGACGATTTCGTAAGTACCAGTCTATGACTGCTTGTTTGTGTGTTTTTGTGTTGTGTGTTTGTTTGTAGGCACGTAACTCGAGAACGGAAGAAGCTACCAATGTCAATTACACACGTGATTCAGGAGGGTGATGGCTAGCGCTGATTAGATTTTGGTCAAAATCGGTCAAAGGTCAAGGTCACAGTGAGGTAAACATAATTCCGTAAATTAATGTGGAGAAATGGAGTTTTTGCTTCGGTCGACGTTACAAGTTCGTTTAACTTCGATTTTAATTTTGTCTTCGTGTTTTGCGATCGCTTAGGACGGCTTAACACTCGGTTGTCGAAATTCTGGTAAAAATCGGATGTTTGGAGACGTTTTAAGATTGTATAAAATATTTCACTCGCCGGTCACGGCTCGTCGTGGTGCAGCGCGCTCGAGCGAACGCGTCGTTGAGTCACGTAAAGGTTTTGCGTGTGCGCGCTGATGGTGTTTTCGATAAAGATGGTGTTTAAAAGTCATTTTTTACCCAATAAAGGTTATCGTCGCATGCCTGACTCGCTACGCCGTCGGATGATGTAAAGATTGTTGGTGGATGGCCGAATATTACGGTTTTGTGACTTTGATAAAATAATATTAAATAATTGCGTGGAGAAATGGAGATTTTTGCTCCGTTCGACGTTACGAGTTCGTTTTAACTCGGATCGCAATTCTGTTTTTACTTGTAATGGCTAAGTATGCTTACATTCGGTTGTCGAATTCTTGGTTAAAATCGGATGTTTTATGAGATTTATGTCGGATGTCGTATCTGAGGCTTAACTGAAGATTATGCTAATGAGGGGGATTGTAACACACGGCATTACGCGCTCGTTTTAAAGTCAATTTCAATCCTGTCTTCAATTTTGGTAACGGTTAAGTATTGCTTAACACTCGGTTGTCGAAATTCTGGTCAAAATCGGATGTTTTATGAGAGGTTTGGTACAGAATCATCGTAGAAACTTCTGGTTTGCGTCGCTACCTTCTCTAGAGATAGCTTTTATTAGACAGGTCAAGTCAAGTTGACGATTTCGTAAGTACCAGTCTATGACTGCTTGTTTGTGTGTTTGTGTGTGTGTTTGTAGGCACGATAACTCGAGAACGAAGAAACTACCAATGTCAAATTACACCACTTGATTCAGGAGGGTGATGGCTAGCGCTGGTTACATTTTGGTCAAAATCGGTCAAAGGTCAAGGTCACAGTGAGGTCAAACATCCAAAACATTCGATTTTTGATGGTTTGGTACAGATCTTCGTAAAACTTCTGTGTTTGCGTCGCTACCTTCTCTAGAGACAGCTTTTTATAGACAAGGTCAGGGTCAAGTTGACGTTTCGTAAGTACCAGTCTATGACTGCTTGTTTTTTTAGTTAGGTTTTTTTTTTTTTTTAACAACAACAACAGCAACAGCGGCACCGTCGCCTCCCTTCACCGACGCCACAGCGCACATGTTTCTGGCTGCGGGTGGTGGGACCTCTCGCTCCAGAGCCGACTCCGCCACGAGGGCAAGGGCGCGCCTTCTTCAATCGGAGGCTCATCGCCTCAGATCGGGACTCCACCCAGAAGGGTGGGAGTTGCCCCGCCTACCATGGGCCTGTTCAATGAGGGACGGCCAGCGAATCGCGTGTCCAAATTCCGCTCGGTTACACCGGTCCGAGGTTGCGAGAGCGACCCGGTTCGACAGAGTCCGTTGAGGGTGTGACTTCCCCGGTAATTTGACGACGTGGGTACTTAGGTATATTGAAATTTGGATATTAACCCTACCCTATGCCGTCAGAGAATTGGTGAGCATGGTCCTTAAGTGACCTGTGACCTTCGGAGTTGTCCGAAGGTTACGACCTGCAATTCCGGGTGTTCGGTGGGAGACGGCTCTACTGCTCCACCTGGCGGCCGTTCCCCGCCACCGACCCCAGGCCCACAACAATATATCCTCTAACAGTTATAAATATCCATGCACTGGCACTTTGAATGTCTTTATGAAAATTCGCCCTTCATAGCAGTTGTGAGGATTGACTGCCGGGAGAGATGTCTCAATGCAACCCAGGTTCCTCTTCTTCCCAGTCTTAAATTGAGAAAAGGTGGGATGATGTGAGAGACAAAGGAGATTGGGAGAGTGTATGAGGATTGGAAAGACAAGGGAAGGGAGATGAAACTGGGGTGCATTTCTTGGCCAATCTCCAGCAGCTATTCTTGGGCAATTATATTAAACACCAACTCATTGGCACTCACAAGTTACAGTACGTTATGATGAAAGTGCCAATGCGTCGGTCCTTAATAGCAGTGGTCAAGAATAGTTGCTCGGGAAGATGTCCCAATGCATCTCAGTTTCCTTTTCCTCCCATTATTCCTTTCCTTTGCTTCCCTATAATCCTCCCACACTCACACCAACCTTCTCTTTCCGATCATCCTTCCTGATTTTCCTTTTCTAGTTTTAATTTTCTCCATTTTCGCTCCTCTCCTCGTAACGAAATGGATGGCCCACAGTGGATAAACCGTAGCCCATTTAAGATTGACCCCGAAAAAGGTGTATTTAATGGGCGTGGCATTCATGTGCACGAGCAACAAGCTGTGGGCGTGGCGTTCATGTGGGCATGGCAGAAACGTCAACATACCACCACTGCGTGGATTCGTACAGTAAGCTCTCGTGTTAGCCTTTAGAACCTGGCGTAGCAAAGGTGTTACAGGCCCATTAAGAATTGCTGTTCAGCTTTGTACTGAATCCGTATATACCCATTTGGCGTGACATCACCTTCAAATGATTAAAGGCAGGTCTGGAGCTTACATGCAGTGATTAGGTAAACATGGTTGAGGTAATAGCTTAATAGCCCTGGGTGGGTTTCTTTCCTCGTGTCAAATCGTTGCAATCAAATTGCGCGGATAGAACATGGCGTTAACAACAAGACAATTAGAGCGTTGAGAAAACGAGACTTGTGCAAGAACCATGGATTTATCCAGCCAAGCTGACAGTCCCGTGTTCAGGTCCCGTGTGTGACGCAACAAAGTAAAACCACAATGACAGAGAAAGTTTCCTTTTGTTTCCACTTCATCCTGGTCCGACTTGCCCCGTGTGCCCGGGTGTCCTCAACACGAGCTTCATCGGTCCGTGATCATCTATTCCAGTGGAGAAGCAAATAATACATTGGATCGTTTGCCATTACTGTTTTACACTAGGTGGTTTGCCATTGCTCCCGGTGGTCGTCAGGGCAGAATGTGGGATTTGTTCAAGGTATACTGGTGCATATAGACATCGGCCTGCTCTGTATAAATGGTACCGTGGGGTCTTCAACCTCCACCAACGAATGCGAGCGAGTACGTGGGACACCCAGTTTAACGTTCCTCGAAAGGACGATCCACCCATTGATGAACCGCCCTGCCTGCGAGGCACCAGGGTAACGGTTTACAGTTGAGTCTGGAATTGAACCCAGACTGCACAGCCCAAAGGCAAGTGACTCTGTAACCCCTGAGTTATATCCTGCCAACCCTAAAACTCAACCTTACGTCTTATCCTGAAAGTCTTCCCAGGTATATTATAGCTGAAAGTCTTCCCAGGTATAACCTGGCTATAATGTACCTGGGAAGACTTTCTGGACAAGACGTAATAGGATCGTTGATTGAAGTGCATTAAATAAAGCAAACATTTATGTCACGTGATTCGGTTACATATACACACGGGCTGAATGGGAATGTCCATTGTGACATCAACATTGACATACGTGACGTCACGGTGCTTGTGATTTTAATTAATCTATCTATAATTCCAGCAATCTCTGTGTGTCTGTCTGTCTGTCTGTCTGTGACCGCCGTTTCTCGACAACCACTCGTCCGATCTAATTGAAACTTGCCAGGTATATTGCTGGGGACCTGAGTATGTGCCTTTTCAAGGTTTGATATTAATCGGATAAGTGGTTCCCAAGTTATGGCCATTGATTTACCAAACCAATGACAGGACACGGTGCTATGACGTCACAATTGACGTCACAATTGTTCTTTTTTTTTTTCTATTTTTTTTTTTTTGCATTTACGGCCACGCACGTATGGGCACGCACGTACGGTCACGCACGTACAGGCACGCGAGAGCGAAGGAACGGCCTGTGTGGTTTCTGGCGCGCGGTTTGAAAGTTTTTTTATTTTTATTTTTTGCACGTACGGCCACGCACTAGTAATAAATAAAGAACATTGCATTCCACTCGAATTACTTATTCGATTCTCAGATACTTGTTGCACCAATGTATTAAACATGGAGCACCAAAATAATCCCAGCTCTGTTTTTTATAACTTTACACAGTTTTGGTTGCCAATGATGTCACCATACTTGAATGCATTCTTCAATGGGAGGAGTAGGAGGAGGAGGGTCTGGGGATCATATTGGATCACATTTATT